>CAWUFW010020059.1:0-163695 GCA_963921515.1 Calotriton arnoldi
GCCCAATTACAAGTTTGTCGGTCCGAGCTCCCGACCGCAGAGGCGACGGCCTCCCGCTCGCCGCATTACAAGGTTCACAATGGTCCGGCAGCGCTGTTTCTGACGGCGGTGTCTATTTATTCATGTGTCGATGCAGGTGTGTATATTTTGACTTCACAAGTGTGAAATGTACACATATGCATGAGACATGTGGAAAAATACCTACTACCAGTACATTTCGAATGCTGGAATCTGGACCATATGTGCCCAGTACAGTCAACGGATAAAAAGTACAAAACGGACTTGCCTGGATTTTGGCACCAACAGAGTTGTTTTCTTCTGGGTCAAGATGCTGCTGTGATGGGGAGCCCTGGAGGAAGGTATCCGCTTCAGTGACTGAAGTGAGGAAATGGAAATGGGTGGTATGCACCCCAAATCCTTTGATTCTGCCGATTCAAAGCAGGTGGTAACACCACCAGAGTCAGCTAGTCGGTAAGCCAACTTGTAATGCGGACAGCGGTGAATGTTTCTATACTGCCTTATGACAGCTGCTTTTCCCCGACCGCCCTAGAAGAGGTCCCCAAATGGCTAGCCCCGTGGACTTTCAATTTGGTGAAGACAGGTAAGTTATACTTTTGGAGCATAAATTTATACTCATATTTTGTGAATAGCCCAAAAGTAATAAACTTACCTACAAGTGCAAATGATTCAAAATTGTATGTCACCTTTGTGAATTAGGCCCACAGTCATTAAACATCTTGCATAAAATTAAGGGCGTGATTTAGAGTTTGGCAAACAGGTTACTCTCTCACAAATGTGATGGGTATCCCATCTGCCTTATTGCAAGTGCATTGTATCCTGTCAAACTTGTAATAGGATGGACAGGATACTCACTAGGTTTGTGACAGAGTAACCCATTCACTAAACTATAAATCAAGCCCTAAGTGTGTGAGATTTTTCTGCCTGAAGACTATGTCAAGCCAATTCTGTTCAAAATGGGCTCTTAGTCTTCAAAGGTTTACCTGCAGCTTCATAATCTTCTCTCACAAGCCTACTGTGAGAGCTCAGTGCAGTTTTGAGGCTCGGGTGAATTCAGAGATTTCTGTGTGATTCTGATGAAATTGTGTAGCACGGTAAGATAATTATGGTTATTAGCAACTTTGTGCCTGTCTGTGGCTTTGATGAGACTGTAGGAGGAACATTCATAGTCAAGAAGTGGATGAAGTACTTCAGAGATTTTCATGTGGAAAAAGCTTAACCTGCAGAATGGATTTTTCATTATTGATAGAGAAAGTTTATATGGACTTGTTTTTGTAGTTATTGAAAGCTTGCAGTAATGTGGTATATCTGTTGGTGAAGGGCTACTTTAAAATGTTGTTTTCAGTTAGAAATATTCATTGTGTGCTTTTGAATTTTTGTAGTTAGGTAAAAGCTTATGTGGCACTCGTTCATTTTACTTAGAAGCAGTTGCATGAAAGAGGGTCTCACAAAGCAAATATTCCCTGCAGCATAATCATAAAACAACCCTATTTCTGTTTAATGATAGGAGTCAACAGGGCAGATGTTATGCAAACTAGAAAGAGTGTGTGATGGGTGTAGACACATTGTTTGCATTGTGATATATTGATTGACTGTAAAAAAGCCAAATACTCAATGTTGGAGGTGGGCATGTTGGAAGGCATTGGACGCTGGTAAATAAAAGGGAGAATTGGTGGACAGAGCTGCTGAGATGAGCAGGTGAGAACAGTAGAGCTCCTGGGAGAGTTAAACTAAAGGTCAGAGAGATAACAGGCAGCCATCTGGGTTTTTGCTTATTTCAGAGAAGCAATTCGGTCCTTCCCTCAAATAACATAGAGAAGATTCAAAGAAATGTTGTCCTCAGTGTAGAAGAGCTGCACTCCATCATTTCAGAGTGTAAGAGAGCCAGATCTAGAATCATTAGTAATAATGATGAACTCCGGGATTCTCTGAGGGGATGCAGAAGGACCTACCCAGGACTGTTAAAAGTATGGCTACAGTGTTTGTCAAGAGTGAATGGCATATGAATGAGTCAATTAACCAAGACAGAGTTTTCTAAAAGAGCAGAAATGATTCATGGATAGATCTAGGGGAGATCAGGCATTTGTATGGCATTGAAGGATGCCTGAGAGAGAAGGGGTGCTGGATGCTGGAAGACTGGGAAATGTGTGCAGTCGACTTAACTACAGCTGGGACAACAGACACTGAGCCTATGGAGAATTCATGAAGAAAGTTTTGAAGTGGAAAAGAAATGCATCTACATCATCTGCTTTTTGAGGATGCAATTTTTAAAGTGCTCAATGGGTTTTCAACAGGAGTGGTTTAATGATTAGTGTATAATATTGTCATGGGTTGGAACAGAGGTCCAGATTTCTGCCAGCAAAGCACTGGGATTTACTGCACTTTTTAAGCACATATGGTAATGGCACTAGGAGGTTTATGACACAATTAGATGTCCCTCCCCTGAGGTTAACCCAGGACTGCCTATGGGCAAGGTGCAGTGTATTTAAAAAGTAGGACATGTACTTTTAAGTTTTACATGTCCCAGTAGTGAAAGACACTTAAATTAATTTTTCACTACTGCAAGGCCTATCTCTCCCATAGGTTAACATTGGGATTGCCTTATTACATTGTATAAGTGTCATTTTCAATTGGGAAGAGACAGGAAACCCAAATATGGTGTCCCTGGACTCACAATTTAAAAACACAACTGATGGTTAAGTTGGTTTTTAAATTGCAGTTCTGAAAATGCCACTTTTAAAAAGTTGGCAATTTCTTACTTAAACCTTTTAGTGCCTTTTGCCTGTCTCTGTAATACACATCTGGGGTGGGTGACAGCTGGACTCCTGCATTCCCTCTAGACAGCCACACACAAAGGAAGGGTAGGTGTGACTGAGTAGCCATCTGCGTGCTGATGGGTCAGCCTGAGCAGAATGGGAGGGAGAGGCTGACAGTTTACACCTGAAAGGGCTGTGTCCTGTCCTCACACAAAGGATTGCATACCCTCCTGGAGTGAGTCTCAAGCCAGGGCAGAAAAGGCAGGGTCTTGTGCATTTCAAAGCATCTCTTTGAAGTTTCCCTACTTCAAAAGCTTAACTGGTTATAGGTACTGGACCCTGACACCACCAAATCAGAACAATGCTGGAACTATGGACAGTCTGCAAAAAAAGAAGGACTGCTGTGCTATAAAAGGGACTGACACTTTGCTGAACTGCTTTGCTGTGTTGGCCTGCTGCAAGCTGTTTCTTGCCTGGAAGTGAGAAGTACCTGCATCTCTACTTCCCAGAACCTAAGTACTCTCCAAGGGCTTGTGGGCATGCCTCCTGTTTTTGAAGTCTAGGGTATATCAAAGACTTTACCTGCATCTTTACCTCAGCACATGGACTTTATTTGCTGTAAGTCTTGCTCTGCCAAGTGATGTCAATCCAGTCCAGGGCCCTCGAAAGTGAGAATCTGCCAGAACCTGCGCATCAACGGCGTTGCTGCGATTGGAACTGACACATATCCTGCTGCGAGATCGGGATTGATGCATCACCACTGTTGCAGGGACCAGAACCTGCAATCGACGCTGTTTCACTGCTTTGAACTGACGCATCTCCTGCTGCGAGATCAGGATAGACGCATCACTGTTGTTGGTGCATCGCACTCAGAAATGCTGCATCTCCTCCAGAACCACCACTTCGAACCCAACTCATTGCTGCCACTGTGTGGAGAAGATCTACGCATCACCTGTCTAGTGCGAACTAACCCGGTGCATTTCATTCAGAACCGCCACACTTGGAACTGGCGCTTACCTCAATGGAATTGAGTCCTGTAACCAGCCTGCACTCCATTGTGGGTGGCTTGAACTTTTGAATATGTCCCGGTCCAGTGCGACCAATTCACTCTTTGAGCGCAATCTGCTTCTAAAGGTAAACATCGTTTACCACGATTACTTTTCCCCGCAGGGAATTACAACGAGGTTGATACAACGACCGCGTTGTAACAACGCATACCATTACTCCGCAAGTCGGAACAACGACTTGCGGAGAGGCAGAAGGTGTTGGATTTAACATCCAACACCTTCCCTACTGTTGCACATACTGGAGTTGGAATAGTAAATTATACTATTCCAACATCCAGCGCCCCCCTCCACAAGTCGTTGTTACGACTTGCGGGGTAATGGTATGCGATGTTACAATGCGGTCATTTTAACGACCACGTTGTAATTTCCTGCGGGGAAAAAGAATGTGGAAAAACGAGGTATATTCGCTTCTAAACGCTACTATTGCATGTAATATTTAAAAAATCATATCTTGATTTTTACTGATTGGATATTTGTCATTTTGGTCTTGTTTTATTTATAAAAAATATTCTTTATTTCTCTTAACTAGTGTGGAGTAGTTTTGTGGTGTTTTCACTGTGTTACTGTGTGTTGTGTGCACAAATATTTTACACATTGCCTCTTAAGTTAAGCCTGATTTCTCTGTGCGAAGCTACCAGAGGGTGAGCACAGGTTAATTTAGGTTGTGTATCTGACTTACTCTTAGGTTTATGGTCCCTACCTGGAGAGGCTGCATAGCTCTGCCAACTTTAGACGCATGTTTATTTTGCTCCAGCAGTGGATATACCTGCAGAAGCTTCAATGTGCAAGCCAGTAAATGTTTTCTTCGTGTATATTGCAATGTAGAAGTTGTCAGAAAGCTCGGATACATTTACATATTTCATCAATCAATTCCCTAACATCCTCTTGAACTGTCTCCTTCACTGCCTCTAGTATTGTTTCTTTCTTAGAAACATAAAAGTTGATAGGTGGAATGCTTTCAAAAGTCTAATCCATCGGCAATTATCAACACTACTTATGGGTACAATGACCATGGGACACATATTTGGTCATATAATTCACACTTAAGGTCTGTCACTGAAGCATAAAAAGTATTTTTTTGATCATCACCATCCTTACTACACCTAAAGGGATAGTATGAAATCATTTATATATGGCATTTGGACACAATTTCAGAAAAAATATTGTGATGCAAAAATATTGGGTCAAGAATATTGGGCTATCACAAATATCACATTAGAGGAATATGGAAGATAAAAACATTGTTTTTAGTGTTCTTTTTAATATTGTTGTAGTAAATGTTTATGTAGAATTATTGTTGTATGCAATATTGTTTGCAAGTGTTAATTAGTATATAATTGTAGTGTCTTTGATTGTATATGTTTATTATTTTTATTTATTTGTGTTTTAGTAATATCATTTTTTGTTCTGAAATTGATGAAATATGTACTTTGTAGTTCTATTAATTTATATAAATAATTGTTTAATATTTTTATTAGTAGTGGGATAATCGTTTGTGGAGATTTAAAAAAATGTATACATTGAATTATAAGTTAAAACTTGCAAAGATATGCAAGTTAATAATTTACAACTTTAACATAAATTTTGGTATATTAACATTCATTTTTAATACATTTTAATTTCATGTTGGTGAATATATATATATCAATCAATCAATCAAATGCTTTATTTCGATTACTAGAATCATAAAAGCAACAGACAAGAAAACACAGACAAACATATAAAAAATGAAAAGAAAAAAATAATATATACAATATATCACAACGCTGTTAATACATGATTTAACGGAATTGTCAGGACAGGTAGAAAACACTAATAATGATTTTAAGACCTAAAAATTTCAAAACTTTTTTAAAAGGTTAAAAGCTTTTTTTTTTTTTTTTATAAGACCTTGTAGAAAAATGGATAAGAGGATAAACATTGGGCACACAACCAGAATTAAAATACAAAACATGGAAGTTTAGAGCAGTTGTACAGAGATAACTAGGGAGATGTACAAAATCCACCACAGATAGGGAAGTATAACTCAGGGCAAGGCATTCCACAAAACACGAGCATCTTCACAATGCACATGAGTAGGTAAACTCTAGATGTTGTTACGGTACTTAAGTAGTAAGAAATAGCTGCCATAAAGGAATTTTTAGCCCTCAGCAAGCGTGCTAGAGTACTTCAGTGCTTTGTTTCTAATAATCCAGGCTCGGCTCAAGAATTTCGCCACCCCACACGAAAAAGCACACCTAGATCCGTTTTTAGAATACGCAAAGCAGTCCTATAGTCGCGTGTACCCATAATTTTACAAATCGGTTTTAACCAGCTAGACCTGACAATGGAATAAGCCGGGCAAGCAAACAGAAAGTGGGACATGCTTTCCAACGGGGCTCTACAGCAGGGACATGCCTCACTTTGATATTTGTAAGAGTGCCATTTTGAAGTGGTTGCGTGGATTGGTAGTGTGCCCAGCCTGAATTGAATGTATAGCTGTCTGTCGCGTGGAATCTGGATGATATCCAAGTAAGGCTCTAAACCTCTGCACTGTTTGTGGCAAAAGAACTCTTCTGTCAGGCTACCCAATTCTGGGTTAGTCAGCACTTTACTATCAACCCAGTTCCAATAAATACTCTTTAGCTCTACCTTGTTGGGTGGTACGTGAGTTTCCCATGCTTCCGTGAGACCCAACTCAGACAGTAACCTTCTAACGTTGGATATCCACTTAACCCTGTGCCCAGTGTCTAAGTTGATCACCTCTGTTAGGGCCGCAGCGTAGTTTGCAAGCTCAGGGGTACGGATCGTACGCGCCCAAAAGAGAAGAGGGCGCAGTTTAGCAATATCCCTGAGTGGCCGTCTGCCCATGTCAAACATCAAGGGAGTTAATGGAGTATTACTAGGAAGCATCACCAAATCCCTCAGGAACTTATTTTTGGACCTGCCAATGTCTTCAATGTTTTCGAAGCCCCATATCTCTGCCCCGTACAAAGCAGCGGCAACGGCTTTTGCATCATATATTACAAGTGCCGGAGCTACCGGTCTACTATAAGAGGCCCGGTGTTCTTTACTAAGAGCCCCAGCAACACGTTTGTGGTTCAATAGCATCTTGGCTAGGTGCGGCTTCCAATGCATTTTGTCAGAGAGGCGGATGCCCAAATAATCAAACACATTTACCCTCTCTAGTCGGGTGTTATTTAAAATTAAGTTATTTTTGAATGTCTTGTGGGGATTAAAAGCCATAAATTTTGTCTTATCTGTATTGACGACCAAATCCCGGGAGTCACAGAATAGCTGATATCGAGTAAGGAGTTTTTGTAACCCGGACGGGGTTTTCGACACCAGAAGGGTGTCGTCAGCAAACAACAGTGTAGGGACTTTCTCGCCCGCCAGGGTAGGTGCGTCTGCCGGGATCTCTTGAAGGAATTTCACCACCCCATTAATGTATAAAGAGAACAGGGTGGGTGCCAAGACACACCCTGGCGGACTCCTCTGTTTACTGGGATTTTTCAGTAACCTCCCCTGGGGGCCCCACCTGACCTGGGCGAAGTTACCTTCGTGCAATCGGATTAAAAAGTCAAGTAGGAGAGGGAGATACCCAAGTCCCTCAGCATTTGCCATAGTCTTAGCCTGGGGACAAGATCAAAGGCTGTTCTCAAGTCAATGAAGGCTAAATAAAGACTTCCCTTGCCAATGACAACAACCTTCCAATAAATAAGTAGTAACCTGAAAACTTGGTCAATCGTACCTGTGTTTCTTCTAAACCCAGCCTGGTATTGGGATAAAATGTCCTCCTCTTCAGCCCAAATCTGTATACGTTGGAGGAGGACCCTGCCTACCATCTTTTGCATGGCATCTATTAGGCTTATAGGCCTATAGTTTGATGGATCTTCCCTGTCTCCTTTTTTAAATATCGGGACCACCAGCGCTCCTTTCCAAGAGTCGGGAATTGGGGATCCATTGGCTATACTATTGGTCAGGAGTTGGATATAACGTGACCAATTCCCCGGATCAGCCAAAAAGAGGTCGCCTGGGAGACCGTCTGGTCCAGGAGCTTTACCCGGCACTATCTTTGAGATTGCCATTTCGATTTCGGGCAACGAGAAGGGATTGCTCGTATTCCCAGCCGGAGGAATGTCTGTGGAGTCGCTTAACTCCTCCAGACATTCGTCAAAAGGAACGGAATACAGTTTCCTAAAATGATCGTACCATTCTCGGCTTGTAATATGATTAGACAAGGAGGCAGGATCTCGACTAGTACCCTTGCTGACAAGGGACCAGAACTGGGTTTTGTTCTTCTCCTGACTGGCGACTTTCAAATTCTTCCAATGAGATTCATCCCACTCTATTCTAGCCTCGTGAAGGGCTTCCCTATACTCCTTTCTCACAAATTTAATCAAATCAGTATTCTTGGACCTGATTGCGGCTGCCAGAGATTGTCTGGTTAGTCTGCATTTTTTAGTGTACCACGAGTGCTGTCTTAACCGGGGTACCTTTGTAATGGCATGATTATGGGTGACTAAAAAGACAGTGCTCAGCTGGTCTATAGTACGGGAATGTGCTAAAGGAGCTTCTACACAAGGTTCAGCGGCCAGTAAAGTTGCCTGGAGTGCTTCAATGCCTGAAGAAACAACTTCCTTAACACGAGATAATTTTATTTCATGTGCACTGATATTGTGCCATTTCAAATATCTTTTGCAATTAGAGGGAACGATGTTTATAACTGGAACTGTAGGCCTCCTAGTTTGATGCAAAAACAAAGTGGTCCAGGGCATTACCAATGTCAAACAAAGAGGATTGTGATCGCTATCTGTTGTTGTGCCCACATGCATATCTATCATTTGGGCCCACAGTTTTACGTCCACTAAGATATAATCTATGCGTGAAGGGCAGCCTATTCTATTAAAGGTGTTTGCACCATGTGTATCTGAGTGGGATCTGCCGTTGGCAGCTCTAAGACCATGTTCGATGGTGAGTGCGTTCAATTGAATTACAAGCGGTGACCACTTTTTGATAGGGGAAATATTAAGAGTGGGGACCGACCATTTGGCGTCGCCATCCTCTGACTCCAGCATGTCTTCTGAGCTCAAAGGCTCGAAGGTGCAGTTCAAGTCTCCTGCTACTATAATTTTCGCTTCAGGCTTACAACTGGATAGGGAATGGTCTAAAAGCGTGACAATGGGAGATTGTTGCCCTCCCTTTGTTCCTCTAATATAAACATTAAACAACTCCAATGTACCACCTCCCCTGGAACCTTTAATAGATAGTCTCAAAATGTCAGGGCTTGTAGTCGGTTGGACAGTGATATGGCAACCTAAGGTAATGCTCACCCAAATAATCAACCCTCCTGACGGGCGCCCTCTCCCCTTTGTAATAGCCGGGATGCAATAACAAGCATAGCCTGATTTGTAAAGTGGCACCAGGCTCCACGTCTCCTGGAATAAGCAAATATCAAAACTTTCTACAAAATGATTCCAGTGCGGCAGCAATAACTTGTTTAATAAGCCTGCCACATTCCATGATAAGATTTTTAGCTGTTGTTGACGTGAGGCCAAGACCCCCTCATGTGTGCAATATGGAATTAAAGAGCAGGATAAGACTAAAAGATCTGGTGTTGTTAGGAGATCGGGAGGCGTATCGAGGACAGTCTCTTGCGAGCCCTGTGGAGGATGATTCACCCCCACCCCGGTTTCCCCAAATGAGCTTTTACAAGGGGGAAAAACAGAGGGCTCGTGCAATTCCGGGGGTTGGCTGACCGTTGTTTCATGCCAAGATGAGCAACTAGGCTCATCAAGCAGTCAATCTACTCTTTCAAGCGTGGAGCCCCCCTCTAATCTGGATTGCGACCCTTCCCTTGGAAGTGCTAGAGCTCGCCTAAACTGTATGGCTGAAATAGCTGGAGCGCTAGTTCTAAATTCCAAAGCTAAAAGGTTTTCTGCCAGATTCGTATTTGACAAGGTGAGCTTGATGCAATCATAACGTTGGGCAGAAATAGTGAGTCTGCGTGCCCGGATAATATCTTCACGAATCACAGAGCGACAACCTCTAGTATGGCGTATCCAATGAATGACCTTATTAGTCAAAGAGTCCACGCTTTCCATATCGTTATGTGGGACAAGCTTAGGTACATTTATCATGTAGATATTGGGGCCCTGCAATGATGGTAATGAATATACATCTCTCCATTGTCGGGATTGTGGTGGGACCTCCGCAGGCCTCACGATGTTTCTCAATTTGCAGGGTCCCCCTGGGGCTATTTGACCCTTGTTTGGCACAGATGGAACAGTGGAAAATTTGTTAGTTATCTTAAGTTCAGGAATATTGGTTCTTGCCAGTGTAGGACCAGAGAGCTTATGATCTACTGGGTTTTTTAAGAGTATAGATACACTTTGCCCCAAATCGTCCCCTGCAGTGCTTGATGGACCAACCTGGGTGAGAATTTGTGCAAGTGCCTGCTCCTGAGATACCGGTTGAGCACAAGGGAGTAGACTTTTAACCAAGTGTGTAAGCTCGTTAATCAAGCTTTTCAATGCTATAATCTCAGCCCTAAGTGAGGCAATAGGCCCAAGTGTGTCAGGAGATAGCTGTTCAGTATTGCTGCCTCCTTGCAATATACTTGGTGATACTGCTTGCTCGCCTATTATGTCAGAGGAGAATGCGAGCGGGGCAAATCTATTTGAGCATGGGATGATGTGCATCTCTGGAATCGCTTGCTTACAAACATGTACGTCAGGGTCAGGAACAGCCTTCTCTTGAACCCCAGCAAGATCACAACCCTTGTTAGCACTTAAGTTGGTAATACGTTTGCTAACATGTTTGTGGAACATGGGGGCAACAGTAAGCGGGCGGGCAGGGGATTGTGGGTCCGGGGGGTTTACATTATTGTTACAAGGCAGGACCACAGAATCTGACACCAGTATGGTCTCGCACTCATTAATTAATGTGTCTATTCTATCGAGAACACAATTACTGGCGGCATGTTTACGGGATTTCTTAGCCTTTTTCCCCTTGCCTAGCCCACGACTCCCAGTCCCCCCCACTTCTGCGCTCTCCATGGTTTTCCGCTTGCCCATACCTAACGCAAGAGAACAAATTTACTTTAGTTGCCACAATAAAAAAACAATACAAGTTACCCGATATTCACCAATAAATAAATCGAACCGAGTAAAGATTACAAATTAAGAGCGGCTAAATATAGCAATAAGTCTTGAACGTTTATAAAACCCAATAGTACAGTCCCAAAGCAAGCATTGAACCAAAGTCCGAAACTGCCAACTGACTGGAAAAGGTAGCAGTTATAAAACCACAATAAATGGAGGAGGCAATACCTTGTGTTCGTGACTATAAGGCTCTTACATGGCAATTAAAAGAGGGATAGCCCTGCCCTGCCTCTTCCTGTCGATGACGGGCAAGGACGGGTCCGCCCTTGGCCCGGGCTTCGCCCGGGCACGGCCCGCGCGCGTCCCGCGCCGTGGTAGTGTTGGGCGCTTTTGAGCGCTTGGCAGCAGCAATGCTCCACCCTCCTGGGAGCAAAGGATTATGGCCAATGTGGTCCCTCAGGCCGGCAAACAACAGGTCAGTTCGGCAATTCGAGGCGCGTCCCGCGCCGCGGTAGTGTTGGGCGCTTTTGAGCGCTTGACAGCAGCAATGCTCCACCCTCCTGGGAGCAAAGGATTATGGCCAATGTGGTCCCTCAGGCCGGCAAACAACAGGTCAGTTCGGCAATTCGAGGCGCGTCCCGCGCCGCGGTAGTGTTGGGCGCTTTTGAGCGCTTGACAGCAGCAATGCTCCACCCTCCTGGGAGCAAAGGATTATGGCCAATGTGGTCCCTCAGGCCGGCAAACAACAGGTCAGTTCGGCAATTCGAGGCGCGTCCCGCGCCGCGGTAGTGTTGGGCGCTTTTGAGCGCTTGACAGCAGCAATGCTCCACCCTCCTGGGAGCAAAGGATTATGGCCAATGTGGTCCCTCAGGCCGGCAAACAACAGGTCAGTTCGGCAATTCGAGGCGCGTCCCGCGCCGCGGTAGTGTTGGGCGCTTTGAGCGCTTGACAGCAGCAATGCTCCACCCTCCTGGGAGCAAAGGATTATGGCCAATGTGGTCCCTCAGGCCGGCAAACAACAGGTCAGTTCGGCAATTCGAGGCGCGTCCGCGCCGCGGTAGTGTTGGGCGCTTTTGAGCGCTTGGCAGCAGCAATGCTCCACCCTCCTGGGAGCAAAGGATTATGGCCAATGTGGTCCCTCAGGCCGGCAAACAACAGGTCAGTTCGGCAATTCGAGCGCGTCCCGCGCCGCGGTAGTGTTGGGCGCTTTTGAGCGCTTGACAGCAGCAATGCTCCACCCTCCTGGGAGCAAAGGATTATGACCAATGTGGTCCCTCAGGCCGGCAAACAACAGGTCAGTTCGGCAATTCGAGGCGCGTCCCGCGCCGCGGTAGTGTTGGGCGCTTTTGAGCGCTTGACAGCAGCAATGCTCCACCCTCCTGGGAGCAAAGGATTATGGCCAATGTGGTCCCTCAGGCCGGCAAACAACAGGTCAGTTCGGCAATTCGAGGCATTTATATACATATTTATATATATATATTTTAACAGTAATAAATAATGTATTTTCAAAGTAGTAGAGAATATAAAAATATATAGCATAACTTTCAATTAAGTGAAATATTTATAGATATTTTTATGGCAAATTTAATATTTTTTAACAAATGTCATAAAATTGTAGAAATATTTTAAAAAATTCGGTTTTAAAGGTGTAATATAATTTTGTAATTATTTTGAACTTTTATTATTCTATAAAACGTATTTTTTGTTATTAGTGTTAATTTTGTGTTATGATTTTATTTGTCATTTCATGGTTTAAACTTTATGAATTGTAGCATATGTATTAATTATTAATGACAATTAAAATATTTTTATTTTTTAAATATGTTTATATAAGTTTGTAGTTTAGGTTAATGTGTTTTTAGATAAAACTTTAATTAATTTTATAGTAAAATAATGTGTGTGGATTTGGAGCATTGAGCCGGACCACTGACCTGGTCAATTGACTGCTCTCCCCCCACACAGCTCCACCATTAAGTAATGCCCCCTGAGCACCTGAGCTCCGTTACAGGGTGTTCGAGGCCCTCCTCCACCCACAGGCTCCTGCCTGCGCCTCATCGCTGGTGGTCCAGTGGGAGATCACTCTGTCTTCTGCTGTTCTGCCTCTCTTGGCTTTTTTCTCTGTACCCTCTTTTCTCTTTTTTCTCATTTTTCTCTCTGCTCTCTTTTTCTCTTTTCTCTATTTGCTCTCTCTGCTCTTTTTTCTATTTTCTCCCTTCTCTCTCTTTACTTTCCCTGCGCCCCCTGAGATTTGTCCCCGTGGCTTCTGCTCCTGCAGCCCCTCCTCTCTCCAGTGTGTCCTTCCTGCTCCCGCCTCCCAGCTAACCGCCCTCCCTAACCCCTACTTGCCGCGCCACTGGTGCATGAAAAGCATGCCAAAGGCAAGCCCGTCTGTGCCCGCCCACGATCCAACCGTGACCAGCGCCATGAACCCTGGTCCTCTGACCCACCTCCGCCATGACTCAAGCACCCTCCATGCTCTCAACCCCAGAAGAAGCAACAACTACCAGTTCTCTATGCCGAACATCACCCACGGCCCTTTCTCCTGTCTACACTTCTACCAAACCTTCAGCCACCTCTGTACCCCAGCAGCAGCCCCCAGCTTCCCGGACTTCACCGCCCACAAACCACTCAACTGCATCTTCCTCAACATATGCTCCCCACACAAGCACGCCACAGAAATCTGGGATCTCCTAAACACCTACTCACCCAACGTCGCCTTCCCCACAGAAACCTGGACCAACCTCAGCCCCATCTTCACCGAAGGAAACAGTGTCTCCTACAGCCACACCACAGAACTCCTCTGGACATATCACCACTGCATCCACTTCTCCTTCAAAAAACCCACCGTACACAAGCACTCCCACCGCCTCCCCGTAGAAGCTGGAACAAACTCACCGAAGACTGGCTCACCTCCGTCCTCATCAGCACCCCACCTCCGTCTACGCCAGACGCCAACACTGCAGCACGCAACCTCCACTGGTGGATCACAAACTGCACCAACACACTCACCCCCCTCAAGAAAGCCAGAGGTACACATATCAAGAAAGCAAGTTGGTACACCCCTGTCCTCCAAGAATCAAAATGCTCCTGCTGGCGACTCAAAAAGACATGGAGGAACAACAAAGTCACGGAAACACGTGCCACCTACAAAGCAGCCACCACCACACACCACCATTTCATCAAATCCGCAAGGAAGAAATCCATCCAAGGCAGAATCCTCACCAACGCCCACAATTTCAAAGAACTCTTTTCAATCATCAAGGAATTTACCAAACCCTGCAGCGAAACAACAGATGTCCCTCCCTCCCAAGACCTCTGCAACAGACTCAGCATCTTTTTCCACCTTAAGATCAAGATGATCTATGACAACTTCGAAAACCATGACTTCCACATCGCTCCTGCTCTCACTCCAAGCAACGACACCTGCCAAACACTGCTCAATTGGACCCTGCTCATGGCAGAAGACACCTTAAGATCCATGAAAAGCATCTATTCCGTGGCAATCTCAGACCCCTGCCCACCCCACATCTTTCACAGAGCCGCCTCGGCCATCGTACCCAAACTACATTGGACGATCAACTGCTCCCTCGAGACCGCCACCTTCCCCGATGACTGGAAACACGCAGAGGTCAAACCTCTCCTGAAGAAACCCTCCGCCAACCTACGGACCTCAAAAATTTCAGGCCCATCTCCCTGCTTCTATTCGCAGCCAAAGTTATCAAAAAGGCCATCAACACCCAGCTAGCAAACTTCATAGGTGCTAACAACTGTCCTGTACATCTCCCAATCTGGATTACGCAGCAACCGCAGCAAGCAGACTGCGCTACTCGACACCACCGGCGATATCCACTCCCTCCTCCACCGGGGCAAAATGGCAGCCCTCCTCCTCCTGGACCTCTCAGCTGCTTTAGACACCATTTCACACTGCACCCTAGCCACAGGACGTCATGAGGCCGGCATCTACGACAAGGTTCTCGCATGTATATGCTCATTCCTCACATGAGGAACCCTATGAGGCAGACTCCTGCCCTACCTCTCGGAACTGACAGAGCCCACCTGTGGAGTGCCCCAGGGCTCCTCCCTCAGCCTAACCCTCTTCAACATCTACATGGCCCCCTTGCAACCATCATCAGGAACCACGGGCTCAACATCTTCATTTACGCCGACGACACCCAGCTTATCCTCTCCATCACCAATTAACCCAACATCACCAAACACAACTTCCAAGAAGGGATGAGAGCCACCTGGTTGAAGAACAGCTGCCTGAAAATCAACTCAGAGAAAATAGAAGTCCTCATCCTGTGCCTCACGCCCTAGGAAATCCCCCCACCCCAACGGACCACGCACAAAACCTCGGCATCATACTGTACTCATCGCTCACAATGAACTGCCAGATCAACGCCATATTCTTGACCTGCTTCAACACCCTCTACATGCTTCGAAAGACATTCAGATGGATCCCATCCGAATCTAGAAAACCCGTCAGCCACACCTTCATCAGTATTATACTAGACTACGGCAACATGCTCCATGCCAGATCAACAAGAGACTCCTTCGCAAAATCCAGACCATACAGAACGCTGCAGCCAGACTTATTCTCGACATCCCTGTCACAGCCACATCACCCAACACCTCTGCAATCTCCACTGGCTCCCACTCGAAAGAAGAATTACCTTCAAGCTCCTCACCCATGCATACAAGGCCCTGCACAACACCAGACCAACATACCTGAACAACTGCCTCTCGTTCCACACATGCAAAAGATACCTCCGATCAGCCGACCTCTCTCTAGCCACCGTCCCACACATCTACAGGACCAGAATGGGAGGAAATTCCTCCTCCTACCTCTCAGCCAAGGCCTGGAACCACCTCCCTCTCCACCTCCGGCAAGCCCACACACTGTTCCAGTTCAGGAAGGACCTCAAGACCTGGCTCTTTGGATGACCCCAGCTCTCAACTGCCCCTCCCAGCACATTGAGACTCTCACGGGTGAGTAACTGCACTTTACAAACCCTGACTGATTGATTGATTGTGCATTTAATGTTCTATTTTGAAGTGGATATTGTAAATTGCACCTCTTAAAGCATCCAAAACCTTCTTACCATAGCCTTCCTCAAATTGTTTTGGATTGGAGTGGCAATAGTAAATGTCACCCCTTTAGTGCCCAACATCTTTCTCCAATATGATTAGACAGGAGTGGGAATTGTAAGTGTCACACCTTTAGTGTCTAACATTTTAAAAAAAAGATTTATGTTGGAGAGTGATGATGTAATTTTATAATTTTATTAAAAAATAACTTATTTTACCTTTATTTGTCTGTGGTAGAAATGCTTTGCATCAGTTTATTATTACTGTTGGTGATTAGCCATAATAAAAAAATAGTTAGTTGTATGTTTATAACCAATAATATTATGAGTTAATTTTTTTCTAATATAGACATGTCACGTATTTTCCAAATTTTATCTGTGTTTTCAATTTTTCAATTTTGTTCATTTTTACATTTTTTAATCATATACACTTCAAGTAAAAAAACTCATAAATAACTTTTTTTTTTTTATTAATAGAAATTAAGTAAATTATATTTATATGCATTTGTATGTTATGCAATCTCAACTTTTATTTTTCATTATTTAACAATTTTTTTACATTTCATACTTTTTTATATTTATATTTTCAACATTATTTTTACAAATGTTTCATTAGAATATATTAAATAAATGTATATATTTTATACTATGATTAATTTATACTTTACAATTTTTTCATTTTTTTAATTACATCATTTGAGATCTATTGATATTTATTTTTTTAAATGGTGCAACGTATGCCTGAGGGATTTTTGGCGCTAAAATTTGCATGAAACGAGGGTTCTGTAAAGGAAAAAGTACATCATGGCTACATAGGGAGTGGGAATAACCATGTTTTCAGAAGTTTCCTAAAGGTCAACAGGTATGACTGATTTCTAAGGTACCAAGTTTACTGGTTGAGAATATAAAACTTCTGCTGCCCCATGAGACGGTTTGAATTCTAGGCACTGTGACAGTTTTAGAGGTTGCTGATCAATGGCTTCTTCCTGGGGCATAGCAGGGGATCTTATTCATAAGGTATCCTGGGCCAGTGCGGCGGAGCGCTTTATGCATTAGTCACAATGCCTTAAAAGCCACTTTATTTTTTTTTGGGAGACAATGGAGCTCCTCTAGGGCTTTTGATACTGGGTCGAATTTCTTGATGTTTTTGACAAGGGGTGCTGCTGTATTCTGTACTCTCTACAATTTCTTGAGGGAGCCTTGCTGCATGCCCAACTAAAGGGCATTGCAGTAATCCAGTCTCGATAAGACCAGAGAGATGACAACAGTTTTATGGAGGTCTATTGAGAGAAAGGGCAGAATCTTTTTAGTATTTTTAGAAGGTAAAAACAGATATAGATGATAATATTTTTCTGTTCAGAAAAGATGAGTTTGGCATCAAATGTTGCCCCGAGATTCCTCACTTTTAAAACTGGGGTAAGACGAGGATTCTGTGGCCACCATGTATCACTCCAAAAGAAGGTATCCTACCGAAGAGGAGTACCTCGGTTTTTCAGAGGTAAACTTGAGACAGTGGTTTCTCATCCTGGCGACTACTGGTCGCATGCAGTTGTTGAACCTCAATGCTACCTCCTTGATGTTCCTCTTGATAGACACAACAATGTGCTTGTTGTCACATATGAAATGGTGGAAAAAACCAAAGGATCTTATGAGTTTCGCAAGAGGGGCCACGTAGATATTAAATAAAGTGGGACTGAGTGAAGACCCCTGTGGGACACCGAACAGCAAGGAGAAGGGGTTGGAAACAAATTCCCCTAAAGGGACCAGTTGCTCTCTTTCCAACAGGAAGGTGCAAAGGAGGTCATAGGCTGACCCACCTATTCCTATCTGTGCAATTCTTTGCATCAGGGCTGAGTGGCTTAAGGTGTCAAAGGCTGCGGATAGATCCAATAGGACCACCGCAGCCTTGCCTCCATTATCCATGATGTTCTTTGAACATCTGTGTTCAAAGAACACAGATGTTCTTTGAACATCTGTGGCTACTAATAGAGCCTGACTCTGTGCAGTGAGCCTTTCTAACACTGAATTGGACTCCATCCAAGATCTCGTTTTGGTTGAGATATTCTGATACCGCAAAATTCATGTGTTTCTCTAGGTTTTTGGTGGGGAAGGGCAGGCATAAAATAGGACAATAATTCTTCTCCTCATTGGGATCTAATGCGGGGCTTTTGAGCAGTGGCCAGATGTTTGCTTTTTTCCCACTCTAATGGGAAAATGCCCTTATTGATAGCTGGTTTAGTCATGAAGTATATTCTAGCTCATGAAATATTTTGGTGGGCAGGGGCCAGAGGAAGCACCCAAATTAGTCAGTTTAAACAGTTCAAGCACTCTTTCAGTGGAAAGAGAAGGGAAACTGAGAAGCTTAGAGTGGTTCACAAGGTATACGAGAAGGGTGCTAGAATTTAATGTGGCATCGAAATCCCCATATAAAGATTCTACCTTGTCTTTGAAGCAGTCCACCAGATTATTGCAAACATTCAGACAGGGAATTAACTTACTACAAGGAGGAGGACATGATCTATCTTTGAAGAGCTCTTGAGATGAGTTCTTTGCCTTATTTCTTTTTTTCTGTGAGGAAGTTTGTTTTTCGTTTTTTATCATATTTTTGTAATTCTGAATGAGTTGTTTATATTTTACTTTCTTCTCTACAGAGAACTTACTCCTTCAGACCCTTTCCTGTTTCCTACAGTTCTGTTCCATTTCTCTGAGATTGGGGGAGAATCAAGGAGCAGTCGGCTTATTTCTAAAAGATGTAATGAATTTAACTGGAGTCAATTTATTGGCAGCTAGGTTGAGCCATTCCTTATATTCTGCAGCAGCAGTGTTGGAGTCACCTTTCAAAAGATGGTTGGGTTTCCTCCAGGATATGGTTGCGCCCACCTAGGTTTATTTGATCCCAGGCCCTTACTAATTTGGTCTGGCCAAGATTTTTGGTTGTGGTTTTTGCCTTAGTGTAAGTTAAAAATAAATCTCACTGCCAAGTAATCTGATCATGTTAGGGAGAAAAGAAGCACAGAGAGGCAAAAAAACATGAAGGCACAAATGCTGAGAAAAGAAGTCTTTCCGGACTCTTCAATGAAGTTAATGCTTCTTTTAATAGTTCCTCAATCACAGAGACGTGATACAAGACAGATGCAGTCAACGCGTTTCACCCTGAATAGGGCTTCATCAGGGCAGTGATAGACTCAATAATACTAAAACCAAAATCCATCATTTCTAGTAACATCCGTAAAAATTTCAAATTAATGAAGCACGAGTCACAGACTGGAAACAAAGTGTATTACTCCAATTTCTTCAGGTCCATACTGAGAGAAGTATGTTCACTCTGATAGGTGAAACATCTCTAGATAATGTTCAATTCCAAAAACGCGGTATCAGTCCATCCGCCGCGAGTAACGACCAGTGGCCTGGTCTGGCCAAGATTTTTGGTTGTGGGTTTGCCTGAGTGTAAGTTAAAAATAAATCTCACTGCCAAGTAATCTGATCATGTTAGGTGAAGGATTTCTTCCAGCTGTAGATGTGGGTAGTTTGATTATTGGATATGTTTTACATGTATAATCATTTTTTAAACATTAAGGGTCTGATTATGAGTTTGGCGGGCTAGGATACTCTGTCATAAATGTGACGGTTATCCCATTCGCCGCGTTACAATGCCGTTATTTCGTATAGAGCTTGTAATACCGTGAAGGGGGTATCTGTCACGTTTGTGATGGAGTATCCCTCTGCCTAACTTGTAATCAGGCCCTAAATCAACAGTTATACTATATTTCCCATTTCTATGGCAAGATAGTCCTTTTTCAGTTTTATTCAGTTTACTGCTACCTTCTATTTTGTAATCTATTTGTGTTATTTCTAGTCTTTTTTCCCCGAACCTGATTGTGGTAAGGTGCTGCTGTTTAAGGATTTTTAAGGGTCTTGAGGGTAGAGGTAATTCAAGAGGGAGGACTAGAAGTTATTTATAGTGTTGTTTGTGGATTTTGTGTATATTTGGATGTATTACTGTTTGTAGTTTCGCATTTTTATACACTATTTTAGTAATGTATCACTAATTATGTTAAATTGCATGATGTTAGTTATATTTTGATGATTGACCCTTATGTATATGTATTTTTGGGAATGTAATGTGTTTTGCAGGTGGGTTTTTTAATTTACTTTACAGGTTTTGTCTACGAACGTGTCCTATGGTTATTTTCATTTATAAGAAAACAATGGTTTTCATTGATTTCCTTTTTTGGTATATCCTGGAGCGTTTCTTTTTTAAAACACTTTTTGTTTTTTTTATGGATCCTAGATACTTTGGATTGCTTTGAGGGATTTCTATTGGATTCGTTATATTTTTGTATTTTGTATTTGGGGGGGTTTTTGGTTATTATTCAACTTTTTCTTTGGTGGAATACAATTTTCTATTACATGGATGCAGAAAAAGATCTGCAGCTACAGAATAGTAGGTTTTCCTTCTTTTCTTTTATGGTAGGAAATGTAGTAATATACACTTTCTGTCAAAAATATGGGATTGTTATGTGGAATTGTTTGGTTTATGTGTTGTAATTACTTTACATGATGGATTGAATTTTTTCAACTGTTTTGGTTGGTAATGGTTACATATTTAAAAAAGTATATATAATTTTATTATATCAGTCTTTAATAAAATTGGGATTTTAAATAATTCTTCACCTGTTCAAAAAATATATTTTATTTATAAAAAAAATGTAAAGGTTCAGTTTGTTGGATTATAGTTTGTCATAGTTTTTGTGGACTTTGGTAGGTTACTATTTATTTTATATTATGCTTTTGGCTAAGTAATCTACTCCAATGTTATTTATGAAGAGTTTGGCTTTAAATTGTATCATGTTGTACATTCTTTTGGTTTGTGTGCTATATTTAGGGCCAATTCGGCTAAAAATTACCCCTTTCATAGTTGTCGGTAGCTGTGCTCATTTTGTAATGCTCCAATAAATTTATAGAGTGTAGGTTGGATTATGCCTAATGTGGATTGGAAGGCATTATGTAATCCTTCCACTGTTTTGTTTGTTTTGGCTACGTGTGCCACGGTGCTATTGACATTCCACTATGGTATTTGTAATTTGGGTTGGCGCCTCTGTCCAAGGCGATCTGCCAAATGAGGTGTTTTTCAAATAGTTATATGAACTGGTTGGATGAGAGGCAATATATAAACACAAACAATTGCTACCAAAGCACATCAATAAGAAGCGTCAGCAGAGTCGCTTCTGGTCTTTTATTTTCAGATGTATTGATATGCGATTGATAGAACCAGCCAATGCGTTGCGCCCAAGCATGGGCTCTTCAGACACAGCTAAGGATTGAGCTATATCCTCAGTAGCTGGGTCGAGAATGATGATTTAAAAGCAGTTCTAGGGCGTAAAGATGAAAACTCGTGGTAGAGAGATGTCCTATATGTATAGGCAGTACGATGTACTATAATTAGGTATTCACCATCTCATGGAGTGGAGCCGTGTCCGGGACGCGTCCTGTAGTCAGCACGTCGACTAATTATAGTACATCGTACTGCCTATACATATAGGACATCTCTCTACCACGAGTTTTCATCTTTACGCCCTAGAACTGCTTTTAAATCATCATTCTCGACCCAGCTACTGAGGATATAGCTCAATCCTTAACTTATTGCCCTGAAGAAGCCCATGCTTGGGCGAAACGCGTTGGCTGGTTCTATCAATCGCATATCGAATACATCTGAAAATAAAAGACCAGAAACGACTTTCTGCTGACGCTTCTTATTGATGTGCTTTTTGTACCAATTGTTTGTGTTTATATATTGCCTCTCATCCAACCAGTTCATATATTCATTTTTTATGATCTACAAGCGGCAGATCATTTGAGGTGGGCAATATCATCTTTACTCAGTGACTAGTCCAGGTGGTGCAGTCTTCTATGACCCAACTGCTTTCCTTCTTTTCTTTCCGTTTTCGAAATAGTCCAGTAGGGGACTAAGGGCATTATTATGAGTACACCGGTCTTCAGGACCGCCGTACTCGTGGTGATGGTCTTACCACCTCCACATTGCTGGTCCGCCCGCAGTTTTCTGAGTGTGGTGGTCAGACCGCCATGAGACCGCCAGCTCCAGAGTGATCAAGGATCCTGCTGGGCCGGCGATCTGAAACTGGCATGATAGTGCCGGTGGTACCACTGCTGGCACCACTGAGGATATTATGAGTTGCCTTTTTATCACCCTTTTCATTGCGGTGAGCCTGCCATGAAAAGGGTGGCAGAGAGGCAAGTTAAAGGGCCCTAATAGGGCCCCCCTGCTGGACCTGGAACTGGATGGTGCATGCATGAGGGCATTGCACCCTTGTTCCTGCAAGGTGTGGCAACCATGCATGCTACACCGTGCAGGAATGTGCTGCAGGCACTGTCACGGTGGTGGGCTGCATGTTAGGATCTCCTATGAGCCTTACAGCCCACCACCGTGAGACTGCCACAGCACCGCCCACCTGCCATGGATTATATTTGTAATCCGGTGGGCATGCAGCGGTGGTGGGCCAACAGGAAGGCCGCTAAACTCGTAATAAGACCCTAAGTTTGTCTTCATTTTGTTGGTAGAAAGGACTTTCTATTAGTAAATTGTTGTGATAGGCTACTTCTGTGACAGGGACAAAGGCTAGTGCTATAATTTTTTTAATGTCAAAGACAAATTGGCTGTTTGTAGACTAATGTCTCCTTATACTTTGATTGAAATGGTAGTAACAGCCTTGTATGGCTGTGTGGGAGTACATTGTAGAATTGTTTAAATCATGGCTGGCTCAAAGTCTATGATAGTTTTTTGGGCTTCGTAGGTATTTGTTTAATGTTTTATGAGAGACTGTCATAATAGCCGCTTTGTTTATTTGGTAGTAGGGCATATACACAAGAGAAATTTGTGGTTTGATATTCTTCATCTATGGTGTATATCTGAGTGAATGGTTTGGGACACATTTTGAAGGTTCCATCCATCATCAAGGTTTGACACTGGTTACGTTTTATCCAGTTGTCTGCTGTAAAGAATATTAGGATTCATTACTCATTATTTAGTTTGTCAAGTAAAAGGAAAGGTTCCTCATTATGTGTTATTCTTAAATGTTCAGGTATTTGTATGCCTTGATATCTTCTTGGGGCAAGTGAGGCATCACTGCATGCTTTTTTTAGTTTGTGCAATTAAATGTTTTAAAGTGGGCATAGGTGGTAGTTGCCCTGTTATATGTTCGGGGACGTTAGGTATTATATCTTTGAGGATTTTGCTTGTGGGTTCTTGGGAGCTAGTACTTGCCTTTTGTTATATCCTGTAATTTTTCTCTTACTTCTATTTCCGTCACATTTGAGGGGTGGTTGGGCTATCTTACATGAATTACAACATCATCATTTGCTGTTGCCTTCATAGAGCGTGTGTCACGACGTACCTTGTCGGGTTGAGGGGGAGGAGGAGAGCAAGGATACCTTTCCCCCTTATGTCTCTCCTCTACTCTGTTTCCAGTCTCCCATAGACGTGACTGTGGATGAAATAGATGATGTCTTTCCTCAACTCGACTTCCTGGATTCCGGGCTGTCCCACATGACAGGGTCACATGGACCAATCAGAAGCTCTGACGACCCTGCGAGGGACTTCATATCCGACCTCCCTCCAGCGGAATACGTCATCTCCGGTGTGGAGGAGCACTCCAGGACAGAAGACAGGAAAAGTGTGGAGCTGCAGGACGTGACCGAGCCTGAAGTTGGTAGCAGGAGTATACCAAGTAGCGCGGACCCAGCAAGGAAGAACCCGGAGAGGGATGTCCGACCGAGGGGTCATCCCGAAACACCAAGAAGGGAGCCGGACCCGTTCCCACAACACAAGAGATCCAGCTGCGCTCCTGGAGGAGCGTGGCTCCCGAAGGTACGTGACCGTCTCAGGGGGCTGTTTATTAAAGAGGTGTCAGACGCTAGGACGTCTGAGGTAGAGAGGGGAGGGTGTTAACGGTTTTTTATAGAACCGCGGTAGCCTGCAAGCAAGCGACACTGGTGCTGGAGGGGGTTTGGCAACCCACTCACTCCTTAGACCCTTTGAAGCCCATACGGGTGGACAGGTTGTCCTAAAAGGCTCTCTCTTTTGTTTTTCCCTGAGGACCTATCCCCTTGATGTGGACCGAAAGTACCCAAGTACCAATGTCAGAGGAACCAAGACCCAGCGATAGAGACTGTTTGCGATAGATCAAGGAACAATAAAGATTTCTGTTTTGGACTTATACCTCTCCTTGATATCCTTGTTGTCCTTCTAGTGGCACACATGCATGAACATTATATTTAGTACATTTCCAGTTTATATTTTATGATAATGCACTTTCATAGCTGTAGGTGTAGCCCATGCGATTCAGTAACTGCTTGCCTTTCTGTGAAGTGGTACATTTGGGAGCCTCTGTCATTGTACTTGAAAGTAGTGCAATAGTATAAATATGTATTCTTTTTTAATTTTTGCATGTTTGTTATTAACATGTAAAAAATGCAACTACTTCTTTTTAGTATACTTACATGTATGTTCTGTTTGGATGTTTCATGCGGTTTTGCAGCTTTTCCGTTGTGGGTGTTCTAATGTGGAGCAGGTGCTTTCTTTTCGGTTGAATGAAAAAAATACGTGAGTTTCAATGCAAATGTGAATTTGTTGGTAGTTTGTAGACGTTTATTTTGCTTGCTATTTGGGTGAGTTTATATTTTTTATTAATTTATGTATACTGACTTTATTTATATCTTTTTACTGGCTTGTTATAGTTGTTATTTTCTGGCAGTTTATTGCTTTTTAAGTGGTAGATATTTTTTTTAGGAAGTCTTTGTAAAGAGATAGAAGTTGGAGAGTGTGTTTTTAAGTTTACATTTCAGTTTAACTATTGGTTTTACTTACTTGGTTAGGTAGTTGTTGAGATGTATATATATATATGTTTTTAATCGTATGGTGAGAAAATCTGACAGAGCTTCCTCGTGTTGCAGCGTTTGTCATTTTGAAGTATTGAAGCCCTAATTATGATGTCGGGTTGAAAGCCATTCGACAGCTTGTTGGAGGCTTTCCGCCCGACATCATGGGTTTTCTGTCCGACCACCGTATAATGATACTGGCAGTCAGAGGGAAATTTGTGGGAGAATTCCGTTCTGCTTCCGACGGACTCACAGAGCCCGTCAAGGCTGCTGATGGAATAGTAAGCCCAAAATGACAGCAGAGCCAGTCTGGCCTCCGCTGTCAGGATTACGATCGCTTTCCACCTGTCCTTTCATGGCAGTCCATCCGCCATGAAAAGACAGACAGAAAGTGACTTTGGGGGCCCCTACCAGTGCCCCCTTCCCCCTGGCCCTCTGCTATGGGTCCTGGGTGGCACCTATGATGCCCCCCTAAACATCCCTGCACTATGTGGCAGGCACCGTATAGTGCCTGACACACAGTGCAGGGATGTTTGAAAACATCCATTTTTCTGTTGCACAAGCTGCAATTGGAAAATGTATGTTTCTGACCACGCATAGGGAGTTCGCATCCAAATGCTGTGGGTGGAACCACCAACTAATAGTCGGGCAGTTCCATTCCGCTACGGTGTCGGTCGGACGACATTGTAATCAGGCCCTTAGTTGTTCCATTTATATTGTTGATTTAATTATTTGTTTGATTTTACTGGTTAAAGTTGTTTATTGTTTTATTTTATTGGTTGGTTTAGTTTAGTTTCAATTTTTTTTCTTTATCAGTTTATCAGGGTTTAATTGAAGTCATTATTTCAAGTAAAAAGTGCTCTTTTATCAATTATTGATTATTTAGTTACTGTGGCAATAATATTAGTTGATTACTTTGGTGATAATATTGTAGTCGATATTGTTTGAATCAATATTTTTTATAACAATATTTTTGTTTCCGATATTTTTGTTTTCAATATAAGCAAAAATGTATAGTTTTGACAACAATAGTTGTGTTCTCAATATTTGTGCTTTTTATAGTTAGATATAAAAAGTCAATATTTTTTAAATTGATATTTAATTTCTGATATTTTTGTATTTCGATGTTTTTTGCATTGATATTATGTCAGTGATCGAAATCCTGAAACAATCAGTGTCACAGCAGACAAGACACAATCCATTTATATCAAACACATTCCACATGGCAATACCATCCCAAACATGTGTTGAAATCAAGGATGACCTAAATTAAAGAGTTCTTTCTGCAATGCATACTCAATAGACCTTCTGACACACACTCTGAAAACAAGATAGCGAAGGGTCCGAGCAGAGAAATTAAAATATCTCTATTTGTATTGAATGCAAACCACCTTCCGTGTGGCTCTCTAAATTGTAAAGAAAAAACAGCACAAGGGCCAAAATATTTCTTTGCAGGGCAATGCCTGCTGCCACGTCTGGCTTGGCTCCCTTCCACCACTGGTTCTGTCCTCTGCACCAGTACTGTTTTTTGTTCTAGTAAAAGTACCACTCCCAACCCATGATAGCTGGTCACGATTTTTAAATGGTGTGGCATTCAACTACTACTTTCCTGCATCAACTAGAGCTAAGCAATTGAGTAAAGCAAGTAAACCAGACTTGTATTTAGGTAGAGCTTGGTCTGCTTTGATGGCAACCCCCACTCTAAAAATGTTTGAAAAAAGTAAAGAATTTAGAGCACACTTTTCACATAAGTCTACTAATAATCCAGGGGAGCTTTAATTAAGTATTCAACTACTTTTGTGATGTGATACTTTTGTGACCTTGTTGTGTAGTTCCTAAAAGTACATAGGATCTGTGCGTTTAGACAACATAAACTGAGGAATTGGTGTCCAGACTAATTCCAGACACACCCACAGGATATGTCAGCCTTTAGACCAGCTAGCTCACAGTGCCACAATAAGCCCTCTAACCTTACCAAGGAGTGAATAGTTTCTGGCAACTATCGAACATGACAACCCTAGATCCTTCAGGGATCATAGAAACAATTCAGTACTTTTCACTCAGTCAATCGTGCTCACTTAGTCTCAGAGGGATACCAGAACAAACGATGGGGATGTTTTTCAATAAACATTTATTGAACCAGCGTCTTTCTAGATTAAAACATGTTTGCTGCGACAATCATTAGACAGAAGCAAATGCATAAGATTACAAGCACCAACAAAGTAAATAAAAGGTAGAATTCTACCATGGTGCTAAAACAGTGAATATATGCAGGCATATATACATGACAGTAATCAAGCGTATCCCTACGATGCTGACCCTACCTAGTTGTACCTAAGTGTACCTAGCATGTATCTGGGTTTAAAGCCAAGAATCCCCTAGGAAAGAGCCAACCCCATTACTTGGTGGGAGAGAACAAAGGACCCTGTCTTGGTCTCGAGTTGGACACCCCACAAGGGATGTCAGACCGCTCTGTGTTGTAGCTTCTGCAGGCCAGGCCCTCAGTGTCTTGTGTCTGTGTGGAAGCTTCTCCTCTATCTATCTTGGGAACGTATGTTTCTTTTATACCATAAAGATAGCCTCAGGGTTCCTACCACAATCGATATGTTATGAGTACGATAATGGAAATGAGCCTAAATCAATACCTGCAATTACGCAAAGTTGTTCTTTTTCCCTAGGATGAAGATGACCATGACTTTTAAACCGAGTATGTTAATCCTGTTATGAACGTCATGTGCAGGGGACTTTTCTAAGAATCCACATGCATAAAATATTAGGCTAGTTTCAAGGAAACCGATAGACATTAATTCACCACATAACTGGGTAGAAGGTCAGTGCTAGAACATTATGCAGAGCAAGGAAGGACAAATGTAGGTGGAAGGAAGTTTGCTACTTAGGCCTAGTTTGGGGTACATAACAACCTCTCAGGCACGCATTACTCTGCCCATGAGTTATTTAGGCATTGTGGCTATCCACCGCAAGAGGTCTTTCAAACAGTGTTAATTTTCAGTACAGGTGTTCTGAAAATGTTTAATGAGCTACATGTATCACAATAGTTAAACTATCTGATTCTTCATATTTAATAAAGCCTACATATGTATCACAGCAGTTAAACAATCTGATTATTCATTTCATAAGGCCAATCATTTATTAAAAACAGCTTCTTTCTTTACTTCACACTTTCATCCTGGACACTTCCATTCCATGTTCCAGACCAGAGAATCTGCTTAGAAAGCACAGGTTGGAGGAATCAAAATGTATGCAAATGTCATTATCGCATATCATAGACATCAGTGATAAATAATTCCCACGGATGCAATGCTACTGCTCAATTATACAGTACTTGCAGAATCTGAGGGCAGGCTTTTGTAAAAAAAAAAAAAGTAGCAAATCGAAATGCTTTCTTGAGAGTGTGCGGCCTGTGCCACTGCTGGTGCTGCCTCTGACATGGGCAGTGCTTATTTGGTCAAATAATTAGTACTGTGGCCCAAACATTTGTCAGAAGCTGCAACCAGTGCAGCAGAAGGTTTTAGTGCCGAATACCAAGGCTGCATAGTCTTGAATCCCATTCATGCATCTTTAATCTATCATCAGACACTCCCGGCTCCTCTATCTCACTCCTGCACGATCTTTGTTGTCTCTTTTCCTCCTTCTTTCCTCTTTCTTTCCTCCTTCTTTCTCCCTTTTATGTTTTTCCCCTTTTTGTTCTGTGTCAAAGTCTTATTAGGGAATACAAGGGCTGATACCCACAAATAGGTGCTGTTGGGCCACATCTGCAACCACTGGCTCACGTTAAGCACTGGGTATAGGGTTGGATGCATGACTGGACCGCCCTGAATCCACTTAGTTGATATCCAATAAAAGTGAGTAGTGTCTCTTTCTACTAAGTGATCTGACCCTAATTCTACTGTCACTTTGGTGTGGTAGTTGTAAAGTTTTGTACACAAAAATGGGAGTATTTTTCTTACAATTAGCAGCAACTATTTCTTCATGCAAAGTGCCTGCACATTTAGTGAAATTATGAATACAATCATCTCCGTTAGGTACAAGTTCTCTAAAATCAGATTAAGTGCTGAGGCGTCACAAATGTCTACTCAAATTTAGAACTTGTTCATATTAGGCACTGATACAAATTATTTCACATAAATTCAACTAAAACGTCTGCCAAGTACCGTGAGATGAGAGTATCCTCAAAGCTAACAAAACAGCAACATAGCAACCTTAATACTGTGATGCCCCTTCAATAAGTTACCACGAGCCATTAGTGAAACCTGAATTTATCACTCCAATATGCTCCATGTTTCCATTAATACCAAGTGTATTGCCCCCAGCACATTGATGATCAAAAGCAAGCCAAATTGATGGGTATTTGTCCAGAGATACTGAGAGTTTATCGTAAAATGTGCAAAAACGGGTCCTTGTGATTCATAGATACTACCAGTTGTCACATGTTTTCTGTTGGGACCACTCTTAAGCAAATAGCATATACATTTTTGGCAATGTTCTGTAGATCTTAGCAGTATGCTACAGCTATTCACCAGACTTGAAGAATGTGGGCATGCCTTTCAACAGAGAGCCTTCCAGATGGCATCATTTAGAGTTGGGTGTTACAGGGACATCAACAACAATTGATGGACACCCTATCCATCCATCCATCAATTCCCCCACCTCTTTTAGAACTGAGGTTGTGCTTTGTTGCCGATGATGGAACTGTGCCTGGCTCGGCCAAGGAAAACACCCTCTCATCTGGACATCTTTAGTTGTCCCAGAATCAAATGGCCTTACAAGTCCATGTCAGTCATTCTTTTTTGGTAAACTTTTCGTGCACTAGGTTAATTGATTTTTGTTCGGAGAAAAAGAAATGGTGCCCTGGAGCACCGGCTGGCACAGAGCCAAAACAAATCTTGAAATGTCAATGGGAGCAGTTTGTCAAAAAAGGCTGTAAACATAATGGTAAGATCTGGATTTGGCATGCAAGCCGTAGCCGCCCTGACAGAGGTGGTGCCAACTTCTAAATTTGGTTCATAGTCTTTTCTCTTTTCTTGACCCATCATACACTTCAAAAAATAACAAAAAGTAAGGGGGATTATTTAACTTATAAAAGCACCAAAAATTAATTCACCTTTTGCTTGTTTCAGGTTACTTGCTAGCTTGACAGCAGTAGAAAGTGTTTGGGATCATCCTATGTGGGTCTTCGTAGACTAAACCATCTATTCGAGCTTGGACCAGCACATCAAGGCTGGGGTAGGAGAGTCCTAATGGTACCTCCCAAATGGACTCTTCGGCCCTTATTATCAACAAACAAATGTGGGTTTTGTTTCTTATTGGACCATGTTCAAGTAGCAGCATCCTTGTTTTTCTAAGGTGTTTCAGCTTACCTGTGAAAAGAACATCTGAGATATGTGGGTATATTGTGTTTTGCCTTTGACTTTGTTTTGGAAATGAGTGCGAAGAATTACTGGAGTCTCTATACAAGGCTTTTTTATTTGGCAGTAATAAAATATTGTTTCAATTTTGCAGATGTTTGCATGGCTCTTGAACATGCGTGTTTTATTCCTAAATTGTCAGAATTCCTTTATCATTGATCCTTTCTAGTATTTAATTGAATCCTGTATTAGAATGCTGCAGGAGAAAGAGCTGTAGCAAACTGAGGAAGGGCACATGTAGTGCACTTTACTAGGGACTTATCAATAAATTAAATATGCCTTTTGGTGATAAGCCAATATTATTATGTTTTAATGAGTGAGCACATGCACATTATCACTGGTTGGCACTGATAAAGTGCCCAGAGTTATGTGGCCAATAAAAATATGTCCAGCAAAAATGGAGGAGAGGCAAAAAGCTTCGGGGAAGACTATGCAAAGGCTGACAGGTCTATCAGGAAACTTAGCAAACCTGCATATTTTTTAAAACTGGACACTGCAGGAATCCTGGGTTGGGTGACTTGCCTGGCTTCTATCATGGTTCTGCCTAGAATCCCTTGCAAACCTTAAAACTTTGACTAAAAAAGCACATTTTCTGTGACAAAGCTTCTGGTATCTGTTGGGAGCCACAAACTTACTTGCTCCCGTCATTTAGCCTATGTCTACTGAAAAAAGGTAACTCACTTGTGTGGGTAGGCCTATTGCATAAGACAGGAAAGGGCCCAAACCCCAACACATTTTTCCACTCAAAAGTGAAACTTTTTTTGCAAAATGTGCTGCTGTGGATTTGTGGCCCTAACTCAGCCAGCACCTAGGGAAATCTAGCAAACCTGCAGATTTCTTAAAACTTGACAGCTGGGGGATTCCAGCTTGGGGTGACTTGTGTGGCTTTCACCATGTTTTTACCTAAAATCACTTGCAAACCTCATACCTTGACTAAAGAAACCCATTTTCCTTATATTTCTGTAATGGAAAGTCTGCAATTTGTGGGCAGTCATTCTCCCATGTCTCCTGATAAAAATGGTACCTCACTTGTGTGGGTAGGCCTAGTGCCCAGCACAGGATAGGGCCCAAAACGCAACACGGATACATCACATTTTTCCACTCAAAACTGACCTTTTTTCACAAAGTGGGTTGCTCTGTATGTTGGGCCCTAGCAAGGCTCTAGGGAAACCTATAAGTATTTTTAATATATATACCCTGAGTTCTAGTGGGCTTCTTTTCCCCCTCCAGGTGGGGCAGATTAGGGTGATCACCCCATTCACCCTCATGGGGGGCAGAAAGACTGTCTGGCTTCTTTTTGGGGTGGAGGCATGACCAAGACCATGGTGGGCAGCCACCACCGTTATATTTGTTGTTTTTGTAAAATATCCTTGGTGTCTAATGGGTTTCCTCTCCTCTGGGGGGGAGTAGATTGGTGTTAATCACCCCCCAAAACTGTCTGGCCTCTTGTTGGGGGTAGGGGCATGGCCATCCTCAGGGTAGCCAGCTCCTACTCCTATACATTTTAAATTCAATACTGTATTTTTAATTCCCTGTTGTATAGTGCGCTTTTTGCCCCCCAGGGTGGCAGATTGGGGTAATCACCCCATCCACCCCCAGGGGGCAGAAAGACTGTCACCACATTTTGTTGGGGGTGGGGGCAACAAAATATTTTGTTTTTATTATACCCTGGTGTCTAGTGGGCTTTCTGCCCCACTAGGGGGCAAATCGGGGTAATTACCTCCATCTGCCTGCAGGGGGGCAGAAAGACTGAAATTAGTGGGGAGTGGGGGAGCACAAGGCCTTACCCAAGGGGCTGCTTCGCCAAAATCACTGATGTCTAGTGGGTGGATTCCTGCTTGGGGATCACTCTCCTGTGGTGATCTCCAAGCAAGGATCCACTAGGCCGAGATATCATTGTAAAGGGGTGATTCTTCCATTTCCAACAATACCTCTCCCAAGATAATCAGTGCTCGGGGCTGAGATATGCCCTGAGTACTGATGCTGTGAATGTAAAATGAGCCCATTGGCTCGTTTTACTTTCACTTTCCTGTAATGACGCCAGCGCCCCATGTTTGCTGATTGTCATTCAAGAAAGAGAAATCACACACTCAGGCTGTTTGAAAAGCTCTTCCTGAGCAGCCTGAGGTGAAAATAAAATAAAACAATGCTTTGGTGAAGAGCACCAGAGGGGCCTTCATATACCTCCCAGTTTTAGCCAATTGCCGACAGATGCACTGGGACACACTCTATTAAGAGGTTAAGGGTCTCTTGTAACCTGTATATAGAAATTAATTTGAAGCAACATGACTTTCCAATGAGTTTTCAGTCTAGTGTACATTCCAATTCGTAAGCATTAATTGGACTTCTTCGGCTAATCTTTTAAAGCACAGCGGTTCTTATTCAAATTATTCTCTTGAATTTAATTTCTACCTTTTAGCCATACAGAGGTATGCTGTAATGAATGAATGCATAAACACTTTGAAGTTCAGCTTGTGTTTATTGAAGCAAGCAAACCTGAGTGTGGCTTACCCCCACAGCCAGTCAGTGACTAACTGCTAACAGATGGAATTCCACAACTCAGGGACAAAAACAGTGGATCTGGAATTGAGGAATATTCCGCTTACAAGAACTCTTGGAAAAGATTGCAACATAGTACTTAATCTGCAAAGGGATTTTCAAAAAACAAGCAGTTAGTCTTTTTAGGGACAAATCCTAGACATCTCTAACTTATCTGCACAACTATGTTTATGTGGCATCAGGAAAAGAAGAGACATGTGTTTGCTCTTCTTTTATAGAAACTTTCATTTGGTCATTTTTATATTTCATGCTAATTTTGATGTTGGAACTTCTAGTAAGGGTAGCTAGTGATGTAAGGTAAATGTTCTAAAGGGTTGGACACTATTGGTCTCATCATATAAAGATAACTGGGTCTGGTGCGAAGGTTGTATGCCTCTAGATAAAATGCCACTACTTCGAGGAAACTACTACATAGAATCCACTACCTTGAATTACCAATTCATTGGTTAGGTATGTATATAATATAATTTGCCACTACACAACGGCATGGATGGTACGTCTACATCTACCCAAAACCTAAATTTTAGCCAAACCCTAGCATTACCACGTACCCTAATCCTTGTCCTAACCCTGACAATATCATATACTAATTCGACCATTAGGCTAATCATAACACTTACTATTGCACATGCCTTACTCAGTGTAGTACTCAGTAGTGGTATGCGTTAATTTAATATCTTCTATGTAACAATGTATTGATTAAGTCAATTCTTAGTGAATTCTTAGTAGGTGGATGCACTGATGGTTCTCTTGTATTACCATGAGTTTGGCTTTTGTGAAGAAAGAAGAAAAACTATTTATGGCTGTCGGTTTTATCTGTAAAATAAGACGTTTTGGCAGGAGAGGGACTTAGGGAAGTGGCAGAATCTACTTTATTTGTGGTCAATAGTGAATATTAGATCTGATTTAGTGTTGTGACTTGGATGACACTTGAATGAGGTTTGGCTAGTAGGTTCTGGGTCTCCATTTGGATATGTAGTTCAGTCGTACTTATCTTCCCTGAGAGAATGCCAAAAAGCTGGATGTTGCATATTGAGTGGTTGTCAGACAAATCTTTAGAGCAAAGGGAATAATTTTTCTGGAGGTGAAGCAAAACAGTACTTCTAAGGGTATCTAAAAGTGTGTATTTGAGAATCAATGGTCTAATGGTAGATAAGAGAGAAGGCAAATGTGTTAAATTTTATTTTCAAGATTCTCTCCAAGCCCTGGTGCAAAGTGCTGTGTGCTACCTGATTCATAGTGCTGTGTCTCAACACTGTCCTTCTGTAATAAACATAAACAAGGGAAATACATGGGTTGGGAATGACTCAGTTGTCTGAACAGTTTGTCGCATAAGAGCGCTAATATTATATAAATAGATTGTACTGACAGATCGTCAGAGGCTTTCTGCCCGACATCACAGGTTTCCGTCTGACCGCCGCATTACAATACTGGCAGTCAGAGGGAAAGGAAACTCGCGGGGAATTCTGCCTCGCTTCTGAAGGGCTGAAAGAGCCCGTTGGAGCGGCGGGCGGAATAGTAATCCCATAACGACAGCAAAGCCAGCCTCGGCACTGCTATCAGGATTACAATGTAGCTTTCCGCTTGCCCTTTCATGACAGTCTGCACACCATGAAAAGGCAGGCGGAAAGTGACTTTGGGGGCCACTAGCATGGTCCCTTTTCTTCTTGGCCCTCTGCTATGGTGCCCCTCTAAACATCCCTGCACCATGCAGTGCCTGCCACATGGTGCAGAGATGTTTGAAAACATCCATTTTTCAATAGCAGCTTGTGCTGCAGCCCTTTTCCGGCTGCCGCGCAAGCTGCTATTGAAAAATAGATGTTTCCGACTGCCCATAGGTTGGTTGCATCCTCATTCAGCGGGTAGAATGTCAACTAATAGTCGGCCGATTCCATTCAGCTATGGTGTCAGTCGGATGCTCATCCGACCAACATAGCAATAAGGCCCATAGTCACCTGGAGATTTCCTCTTTTAATTAATAGTGTCTTTTTTTTCTTAATGATGTGCCATATTGTCCCCTACTTACCCCTACCTAACAGATTTGCCAAAAGTGTCAGTCTGTAGGAAACATGTAGATGAAAAACTGTGTTAACATTCAACCATATTTAATGCAGGGCTCAGGATAGATTGCAAAAGGTTTTCTAAATTATTACATAGAACTGATAATTACAAATATTAGTGGCTAATACATGTTTGATACAGAAACAAAATGATCAGGTAGACAGTTGAGAAATACTTTCCATCGAGGAGATCACAGATACTTTCTGTTCCAGGATTGCTACATTTCCTTGAAGAAAGTGTTACTCCAATATCAATAACAGGTGATGTAAGATCAACAGACAATAATGAAGGGCCTGATTTACTAACAGTCTGCATCGTGGTTGCACCACTTTTGTGGCACACCCACGACGCAAAAATGCTAGTAGTTGTTCACAAAGCCATGCAGGGGGTGATTTGCACTGCCTGGTGTAGCCTTGTAAAGAAATGTAGTGCAGCGCAGCAGCTTGCACTGAATTGCTTTACATTTCATTCTGTGAGGTGTTCCATGGGTGGAGCATGGGTGTTCCCTTGTATTCACCCATGGATTTCACACAATCCCAGATTTACAGAGGTTTATAAACCTGGGATTGTGCGGAATCGATATGCCTCCCAGAGGATGCCATTACGAGTAGAATTGTTATTTTCTTCATGTTATTCCTCTTTCTATCTGGCCTGCAATCTGTAGCACATATAGAAAGAGGGAAATGCCTCGACAGATTGTTTTTACCCTGGAAAGTATCCCTTCCTGCACAAAAAACAATTCTCCTTGTAACACAGGCACCCTTGCACCATGATACAAGGGTGGTAGCACTGTCTCTAGGCTGCCTGAAGTGTGCAAGTGACATGAGAGAGCAGAAGTGTGCCATATCTTAGTAGATATGGATTTTTTCTGCTCTCTGTCTTTCACTTAATACAGCGCAGCAAGTTGCCTTGCTGCACTGAATTGTGTGAAGGTTCAGCAAATTGACCCAAAGTCCCACCGAGCAGTTCAGCATGGTGTAGAACCATGATTAATAATGCCATTCTAGGTGGCAGGCTAAGCTATCTTAAGTAGTAAGTAGTGAAGGTGATAAGTGCTGTTCTATCTGTGACATGGTTCCTGGTTTCTATCTGTGAGATAGTTTGGGGTTGATGGGTTTCCTGTAAGGTTGTGGTGTGACAGTGACTTTTTAGTGTCTTTGGCCATCAGAAATGCTTGTTTTACATTAGAACTCTAGTTGATGGTGCTGCTTGGAGAAAGAAATGTAGCAGCGTTTCATGAAGTCATTAAAGATAAAATATCGTATAGCAACAAAAAGTCAACAACAATACAAATGTTGTTGCATTGATGTAATATAATTTTTTCTTTACGTTGGTTGACGCATTGGGTCATTTCTGGTTGATTTCTTGTGGTGATGCATTATTGCATTTTGTTCTTATGTTGGTGTTCTATCCTGTTGTGCTGTGGTGTATTGTGGTGTTTTGTTACTGTGTCCATATATCGAGCTGTACAGCTCATGGGTTACTGTAGTGCAATGTAATGGTGTAAATGTTCAAAGCACAATACCTCTCGGGTCTACAATGAAGTGAGGTGAAAATGTGTCTCTCAATAAAGCCCCTCTAGGGAGCAATCCCTTTCAGGACGAATGCCCTCACCCACCATAGGTGGCATGCTTCATCATATGGGCTTCTCCTCCCAGTGGGAAAACCTAGTCCCTCTGAGGGCTACAACTCCCTCACTGTGAGGTAGGAGCTCTGGGATGTTTTCGTGAATGACCTAAGGTGTCTAAGGATGCTAAAATCCCATATGTGAATGCTAGGCGTTGAGAGGGTGCAGCGCTGGATGTGATAGAGAAGATGAATGTGAGTCTAAAACTACCTAATAAGGACAAAACAACTTTTTATTGGCTTGTCCAAACTGGCAGGATTAAAAAGCAGTGCAAAGCAGTGTGAATTAAACTGCTAAGGGGCATATTAACAACCAGGCGATAGTCAATTATCGCCGCTTTAGCGTCCGTTTTCGGACGGAAAGCGGCGATAATTCTATCGCCTAATCAGCAAGGTCACGCTATCGCGTGAATCCCTGCACTATCGCCCTTTCCCCAGCGCCCATCCTTGCATCTCTAATGAGATGCAAAGTGGGCGTTACTGAGCGTACCCCAGATGGGCTACGTTGTAAATATCGCCGATGTGCACATCGCGATATTTACAAGGCAGCCCACAGGATTATAGCAGACGTTAGATTTTGGCGAAAACGGCCGTTTTCGCCAAAATCTAACGTCTGCTATAATCCCGACTTAGCCATCCCTAACATAGGGGGTGGATTGTGCTGATACGACCACAGGGTCGTATCAGCAAGGTGTCGCCGTCTTGCAGGGAACATCGCTGGAAAACCAGCGATGTTCCCTGCAAAACGGCGATAACTTCGCTATCTCTGGAATTTTTATCGCCCTGGAGAAGCGTGTTGTTAATAACGCGCTACCAGGGCGATAATTTCCAGAGATAGCCAGCGATAAGAAATCTATCGCTAAGCACGGCCAGCGATAATTATCGCTGGCCGTTGATAATATGCCCCTAAGATGGTAAGGTCGGTCGACATGTTTCAGCCTATCTGGTCTTTCAAAGTGTCCAGGCTTTCATCAGGACCATTAGAAATAAACAATGCTGCTGCATATGTGAAGAAAATATACAAAAACAAATAAATATGTTGATACCAAACCAGTAATCCAATGTTTAGCTCGATACTACTGGAACTTATCTGTAACAAAATCGGTAGATAAGTAGACCCATCTCTACCTGGTAACAACTCAGGGAAGGGGGCCCCGCTCTCTCCGTCGGTACCCCGTTGTGGTACATGAGCTGCATCCTTAGACACCTTAGGTCATTCACGAAAACATCCCAGAGCTCCTACCTCACAGTGAGGGAGTTGTAGCCCTCAGTGGGACTAGGTTTTCCCACTGGGAGGAGAAACCCATATGATGAAGCATGCCACCTATGATGGGTGAGGGCATTCGTCCTGAAAGGGATTGCTCCCTAGAGGGGCTTTATTGAGAGACACATTTTCACCTCACTTCATTGTAGACCCGAGAGGTATTGTGCTTTGATTATTTTATATGGGGAATCACCTTTCTCGCAGGTCTTTAAACTTTTCCCTTGGACCCTCTCCTCATCTTTTCTGTGCTTCGATGGTGTAAATGTTCCCAAGATTTACTAATATTTTGTTATTACTTTTTTTGGGGTGATTGTGAGAAGTTGGCCTGGTATATGCTGTTCACTAATTAAAGTGGACACCTTGCACCAGAACAATTCGACTCTTATGGTAGATAGGTTTAAGACAACCTTTATAGAAAGCTATCCTAGTGGTAGCTGTGGAGAGCAGCCTTCAGGCTAAGTCTTGAAGGAATGTAAAGCAGCTTGCTTTACCACACAATCTCTTGAATCACCAAATGAAAAGACACCACACAGGTATATATATTAAGGGTGGGCGGAATTTGCGGAATTGTGTCCCGCGAAATTCCGCGAAACGGCAAAAATCTCCGCGAGCACGCGGAATTTCGCGTGCTCGCGGAGATTTTGCTGCGCCCCTTTATATCTGTAAGTGCTTCCTGTTGAGGTTTAATTTTTGTGACAGGAGCATCGTGCCAGCCCAGAATGAATCCTGCCCTGCATATTTATCCAAGAAGATGAGTCCGTTTTGTGCAATACCTCTACTCAGCTGGAGTACTTTCTACTGGCTAATCAGTAAGTGCTACCTCGTTGGGTAAATGTATAGTGCCTTTCCTACACTACCCTACAGCTGCGTAAAGGACCTGAAGAATTTTCCTCAGTGACCTGTGTGTCTGTAACTTTGCCACCGCGCCGAAAGCACCGGGGTCCTTTGATTAAGCTGTCCATCATAGTGGGGAAAGGGCGGGAAGACGGTGCATACCACTAGTGTATGTGGGGCGAGGCCAAACGGGCGGGGCTTCTAGGCCCGTTCACATGCCTCTTGTTTATAAAGGGTCAGAGCAGAATCTCAGCGGCAGACGAGGAGAAGGAACCTCCTGGTAACAGGAACTACACGAGGATTGCGCTCGAGAAAATCAAGGATGCAAAGACCTCCATCAAGGATTACAGCTAACTTTTCAGGATGGCAATGGAGAGAAGGCACATCTGCTTAACCACGCTCACGAATTCTACACGAGGATTGCGCTCGAGAAAATCAAGGATGCAAAGACCTCCATCAAGGATTACAGCTAACTTTTCAGGGTGGCAATGGAGAGAAGGCACATCTGCTTAATCACGCTCACGAATTCTACACAAGAATTGCGCTCGAGAAAATCAAGGATGCAAAGACCTCCATCAAGGATTACAGCTAACTTTTCACGTTGGAAATGGAGAGAAGGCACATCTGCTTAACCACGCTCACGAATTCTGCACACCTACCCTGCATATTTATCCAAGAAGATGCCTCCGTTTTGTGCAATACCTCTACTCAGCTGGAGTACTTTCTACTGGCTAATCAGTAAGTGCTACCTCGTTGGGTAAATGTATAGTGCCTTTCCTACACTACACTACAGCTGCGTAAAGGACCTGAAGAATTTTCCCCAGTGACCTGTGTGTCTGTAACTTTGCCACCGCGTCGAAAGCACCGGGGTCCTTTGATTAAGCTGTCCATCATAGTGGGGAAAGGGCGGGAAGACGGTGCATACCACTAGTGTATGTGGGGCGAGGCCAAACGGGCGGGGCTTCTAGGCCCGTTCACATGCCTCTTGTTTATAAAGGGTCAGAGCAGGATCTCAGCGGCAGATGAGGAGAAGGAACCTCCTGGTCACAGGAACTACACGAGGATTGCGCTCGAGAAAATCAAGGGTGCAGAGACCTCCATCAAGGATTACAGCTAACTTTACAGGGTGGAAATGGAGAGAAGGCACATCTGCTTAACCACGCTCACGAATTCTACACGAGGATTGCGCTCGAGAAAATCAAGGATGCAAAGACCTCCATCAAGGATTACAGCTAGCTTTTCAGGGTGGCAATGGAGAGAAGGCACATCTGCTTAGCCACAACCTCGCTCACAGAATTTGAGCTTCAACTCGGGCACCTGCTTTATTTATACCCGAATTCCGTTCCGCTCGTGGATCGCGGAAGTTTCGACATTTCCGCGTTCCGCGCGGAACGCGGAAATGCCGAAATTTCGCAAGTTCCGCGAGCAGAACGGAATTTGCCACCCAGGGTTAATATATATCAAATATATATGTGTTTATTAATAAACAACTCTCTACTAATCTCTTTATGAGATTAGAAGTCAGGAACATATGTACTAGTCAAATGTTATCAAAATAAGTTTAGCACATCGAATATCACAATCTTAGTTTGGCTAGACCTAGGTCTAGGGCATCTAGAATCGAGGGACCCCCAAGAACCACCCCAGGTAGTTGTAGGAGACCCACAGGGGACGGACGCGGTGTCCTGGCACTGGTGCGAGTCCTGTGCGAGTCTATGCGAACAGACGCAATTGAGATTTCAATGTTAAAGGTCCCTTGCGTGTTCGAGGCAAACACACCGATCGGTCCTTGTACGAGTCGAAGGACGCGGTTACAGATAGAATTGCAAGGGAGTTGGACGCGGTGTGTCTAACACAGACGCGAACCATGTACGAGTCAGCGCGATAGTCGCACTTGGAAAGTAAGAGTTTTAGGGCACTTCTAGGGTAGCTACAAGCAAGTCACTTACAGGGTAAGTAGTTCTAGGGCCCACACCCACAGGAGCACCGTTGAAGTTACCTCACCGAGGGGAGCCGGGTGCATAGGTGTTCTTTGGTGTCGGGTCGTGGCGTCGTTTTCAATGGGAGCCAGTGAAGACTTGCTGCTTGCGGTGACAGGAGAAGTGTCCGGAGGAATCCAAGCCTGGATTCAGAAGATGGAAGACCTGAAAGCAGAGGGGACAGTGTTCAAAGTCACTTGGCAGTGACTCGGGGCAAGGAAGATGGATGCCCACCGTCGTCGCAAGATTCAGGTCGTTCGCAGGTGCCTTGACTCTTCAGGCACGAGGTTCAGGAGGCGTCGACGATGACCAGGAGATGGATTCGGTGTGTGTCACAATGTCTGCAGCTTACTGCGGTGTCGGCGACTCGATTGGAGTCAAGAAGACTTGGTAACAGCAAGTCTCGGGGAAAGTGTAAAGAGACAATGGCGCAGACCAGCAAGGTCTGTGGGACTCACCCAGCAAGGGTAAGTCAGGGCAGGCCTGGAGCAACCAGGGGAGCCCTTTGGTTTCTTTAGAAAATCTTCTGGGGACCCACAAGCTGGCTGGCAAGGGATGGCGAAGACGCCTTGGGAGGATTTGCTCAACAGGGGCTCATGGTCACTCGGGACGTGGTAGGCCTCTGATCTTTGGAGGGATTCCTGCTGGAGGCTAGGACCATACGTGGCCCAAAGCACAAGTTCGTGGAACGTTGTGAAGGGGTTGCACTTGACAATAGTGCACGGTACCCAGGGGTCGTGGTTCCTCGTCACTCTTGGCGTTCACTGGCCTCAGCTTCACTGGGGATTCACGATGGCCTTTGAGAAGTCAGGAAATCTACTTCTTGGGCTGCAGGGACTTCGGACTCCGGCGGGAGCGGCATAGTTTGTGACCGTCGTTTGTAGTGTTTGGTGCCTGCCAAGCAGGGGAGTCACTCCTTGACTCCAAGGGAGATTCTTCAGTCTTCCAAAGGTAGTGGAACGTCGAAGGTCCGGGATTCTTCTTCAGAGCATCATCCAGGGAAATCTAGGGTGCAATGCACAGGTTCCCCCTCTTATATTAAAAGAAAGGGAGGGACTAGCTCTATGACCCTACCTATGGGAGGGTCAGGGGAGTGGGCGGCTACACCCACTTTCCTTTGTCCAGTTTCACGCCAGAGCAGGGGCAGGTAGCCCCTGAGCCGGTTTGAACTGGGGTATGCACAGAGGAGCCTTCTGCTCCCCCAGTGCAGGATTTCAAAGCACTCTAAGAGTGCACCCACCCAGCCCCAATACACTAAACCCTGTCTGGGAGGTGATCACACCTCCCTTGGGACAGGATATCTATTGTTGGGCTTCCTCCGCTGCGAGTGTTGGTCATCAGCAGGAGGGCAGCCCAGTGTCTGTGACTGGTGGCATCCATTTTGTGATGCCAGGGCTCTGCAGGATTCTACCGCGTTTCCACAGTAGGTACATGTCTATCCCTCTAGAAGGGTGGAATGCTACTCCCGCCGCCAGAACTGGCGGGGGTAGTATTCCAAGATGTTTGACACCAAACACGACATGTTTTGATGCAGCCATTCCAAAGTTAGCATTCTACCGCGAGGATATAATGCACTTAAAAGTATATGGTTTAACCGCATCCACAAACAGCACCAGAGAATGGACTCTGAGAGCTGCAGAGGGGCCCTGCTCAGGCAGAGGCACCCCCTCACATAGAAGCCAAGCACCCTGCCCTCAGGATTGATAGGGCCTGCCTTAGGGGTGACTGATAGGTTTATATGTGTGTGTAGGAGAGATATAGGGAACCTATATCTCAGTGAGGAGTGCTAGCACCACCTCACCCAGGCTGCAGTAGCAGGCCTGTGGTGTCAGATTTAGTCTGCTTCCCAGGGGTGGCATAATACATGCTGCAGCCCCTGGTAGGCCTGTGAAGTACCTATGCCCTTAGTACCTAAGGTACCATATACTAGGGACTCATAAGGTACCACAGTATCCAATCACTAGTGCACCTAGAGTGCACTCCAAGTCGTTTACAGAGAACAGAGAGGCTGGGGCCCTGATTAGCAGGGACCCAGCCAGACTATAGCCAGAAACCAGTGTAAACATCAGAAAAAAAGTGGGGGCAACATAAGAGGCAGATCCTAATCTCCTACAGTGATATAATGCTGGGCGGTGTTTTTGTTGTAATTTGATGTATGCTTTAGTGTTTTTTCTTGTGTTTCAACTGCAATCCATCTGCTTATCTCTTTCAAGTATTGTTATGTAATGCCAGAACGTAAACTCATTTTGATAAACCATGGCGAATGGTGATTGCACCAAAGACTCCACTATTTAATAAGAATCAGATATTTGCAGGTCGTCTAGTGTGGAGCGAAACACATATTGTATATCACAATTAAGTCCATTTATTTTAACTAGCTGCCTTTTAAATACAGTATTGAAAAAATTATCTTTCCATTCTTGTATATTATTTATGTATGGACAGAAATCATTAAAAGACATTCAATAATAATCACTTTATATAATTTAATCTCATCATTCATTCCATGCACACACCATACATATTACACACTCCTAAGTCTCTCTACATCTACTCACAATAGTATCAAACTTCATTATTTTAAATATATGACGGCGGTGGACTGATCCTAAAAAGTCATATGCACGCAGCATTTCAGAGGAAATTTGTTTGGTTTCTTTAGGCCTGGACAGAGTTTGCGGAGTTCCAATATGCGGAACTCCGCAAAGTGACCCAAAAACTCCACTGCACTACGCTGAGTTTTGCAAGCTGCGGAGTGCGTTAGGTTGCGCCGTACATGCTAAATTTTGCGCCGGGTGTTTGTTCAACGCTGGAAAATCAGCTTGAACGGCGCCATGCACAGCACAAGATGGTGCTGCATCTTTCTGCCACACGAGTAGATTTTCTACTTAAGTGGCAGCTTTCTCAACGCGAACGGATGGTTTCTCAATGCAAGCTGTTGCAACCATCCACTACCCCCCGCATTGAGGAAACTCTCTGGGAGCTGGTCTAGCTGTTGATTTTCCTCGCTCGCCAACTTAACATTGGTGAGCGCAGACGGGGAAAAAACTCTGCTCCGCTAGTTTTTTGAAACTCCGCATGCTAGGCAGATTGCAGAAAACTCCACAAATGGAACAGAGTTCTCAACCCAGGCCTAGTTTTTTTCTTTCCTGAGGAAACCTGAATTCCTGATAATTATCATTGTGGAGATTTAGCCCCGAGTTCGGAGACTGCCCCATGTGTGGAGGACCTTTATGAATCAGGTCCATAATGTGGGTCAGGAAGTTAACAGCATAAAGACCTGTGCAGAGGTCATTGTCGAAGGTTAATACCCTGGGCAATGACAATCAATTATTGCTTTACTAGCACACTAGTAACACATCGTAAACGGGTGTCACTGCATCTCTCTTCATACGAGTTAATGGGAAAACGTACAGTAATAGGGGCTGTCACCAGGTCTAAACTACCTCAACAGTGTTTTAAAAATAGCCACAGAATTTCCTAAATTTGTATCTCTCTGTATCAAAGACAGGTGCCAAAATCCGAGAGGGCAATGGTGGAACGGCTTCTATGCGAGCGCTAAGCTGCAGGCACACTATTGTAAAATGATCCATTTCAACGAAGAAAGACCGAATTACTATTGCATATAAAAAGGTTTACTTACTACACTAACGTTTTTTGCTGACAATAGCACGGTTGCTCTGTAATTAATATAAATTCAGAAATCCTTTGAAAAGGTTGCATTTATTTTCTTGAACAAGAAGTCAATACTGTCAGCTCAAAGGAGAGAGAAGTGAAGCAACTTCAGAGAGAGACCCTTTTCCGCCTGCCATTTGGTGCTCAATATAAGCAGAAAGAGCGGGAAGGCCACCTTTTGTGTGGAGGTAGCTGTCCGATGCCTTGAGATAACACGCAGGATGACATTTGAAAAGTGTTATCATTTGAACACTGTGACTATTGTTTATAGTGTTCAGGTTTAGAGTGTGGGCACTTGTTTATGCTGTGTGTAAAACAGCATCCCGGGTGAGGCGAGAAGCATTACATTCAATAACTCTATGATTAGGGCCCTTCTAGAACCAGAAAAATAACATAATACTGCAGATCTATAGGGGATATTTATCAATTACATTGGATGTGTCAAGAGTCTAGGGCTTCTAAGCACAGCAGGATGCAATAAAAAAACTGTACTCAGTTGCAGTTGAACTGCTGCCCAGGCATGTGAAGAGCCATCTAGACTCAAATTATGACTGTCTTTCACAATCAAACCATGAGCAAGAGGCCCCTCTTTGTTTTCTTGTATCAGGCAGTATCAGCCGCTACTAAGCATGGGTGGTGGGGCGGGGGGGCGGAAGGGTGAATGAAAAAAATAAACTCACTTACCTGAATGCCGCTGGGTGCTGCCGCCTCTGCTCCATCTCCTCCGTGCCGCAACAGGAAGCTCCCAGCCTCCCAGAAGCCCCAGTCAAATCCCAACGCTGCCTTAAGCAGCATTGTGATTGGTATGAGCGCTGTGGCTCGGCACTCAGACAGGGGCTTGGAGGCTTTGCATGTTCCTCACCAGGTAGTGTAATGCAGCCTGGTGAGGAAGAAGCAAAGTGCGCATGACGGTTTGACCAGCCCCCTGCACTGGCCAGCCCACCCCACCCGCCCCGCACCCGAGCAGGAAGGAAAATGATAATAACGTTAGTTATTATCGTTTTCTTGTTCCTTTTCACACTGCTTGCAGAGCGGTGGGGTGACGCTCCTCCACCTTAGCGGAGGAGCCGCCACTCACATCAGGGCCCATATTACCCGTGCTAAGCCATCAAATCATAGTTGTACTTATGGACTTTAATGGAGTAGAATCTGATCAGAAAGTCCATATCTTCATTGCACGTCGAAGTTGTATTTTGAAATATGAGGGAGGAAGTAGTGCATTCAGGGCTGGCGAATGTTCACTATATCAGAAAACCACTGCTTTAAAATACCCGGGCTGCCATTACAACTTTCCCATTATCTCTATGATGCTCAAAATTATCGATTCCAGCTAGTATTTCAACGTGAGATAACAGGGATTACAAGATAAAGACACCAAAAGATTAATACCCTGTTAGACCTAGAATTATGGCGTTTTGCACAGGTTTATTGCAGATATTGACCAATAATAAATGATAATTATCTGTGGGGGGTGGGTGGGGTTTAGGATGTGGGAAGGGTGGTGTGGAGGTTCATCTGAGTGGGTTGGGACGCTGTAGGGTTCTCTGCAAAGATCATTCCCTTCTCCTCTCATGGTGCCTGAAAGAGTGAGTGGGGGACAGGTTGTAGCTCTTTCTCGCAGTGCGTGCCCTGGGTTTTCTAGGAGCTGATCCTCAGCCAGTAAAAACAGTCTTGTGATTTGGACACAGACATTTTGAGTATGGAAATGGGAGACCAATCAGGGTTTACGAAGTGATTCTACGCCCCAACAACCCAGAGAGTACTGGTCTGCAACTTGTAATGGAGGCCAAAACTTGTAAAGGTAGTCACAGAGGGGCAGATTACCAATATTTCTCGCAATGCAACAAGACAACTTGATGCATTACATGAAAGGGAGAAAGCAGAAATGTGGCATATCTACTAGGATATGGCACATTTCTTCTGTCTCCTAGCACTGGCGCCCTTGTAGCTGCTAGCGCCAATGCCGGCACCCTTGTGCCATGGTGGAAGGGTGTCTGTGTTATGAGTAGGATTGTTTTTGTTAGGAAGGGACAACATCCTGTACAAAAACAATTCTGAAAAGCATTTTCCTCTTTGTTGGACTTGGCCCTTTTTGGCAGGTTCACCCCTAAACTTTTTGCCTTAAGCTCTGACATGGTGGTAGTGATTTTTGGCCACTGCGCACTTTAGCACTGTGGTCCAGTGTAAAGTGCGTGCGCACTGAGTGCATGTGGTGAGATTGGCCTGCCCTCCCATAGGAATGCATGGGGGATATGTGTGCCTATGGTAATTCCTGGTATGAGGGGAGTGCAGGGTCGAGTTTAGTATGTGCGAAATGGTGAGAATAAATGCTACGCAATGGTGTGCGCAGATTTATTATAACTAGTGTAGAAATGCCACTTCTAGAAGTTGGCATTTCTGTGTGCTCTGTGTCTGCCTGCCTGATGTGAATTGCATGTCTGGCTTTCTGAGTGACAGGGGCTGGGAGGTGTGTGTGGCTCCAGGAGGGGCAGGGTGAGTCAGCGCAGGGCTGAATGGAGAGATCTCCATGTAGATGGGTGGGAGGAGTTGCACCTGGGACCTGAATAGGGTTGTGCCTTCCCTCTACAATGCTGGCTCCACCTCCTGTGGTGCGTCTGATGTGAAGATACACTTCAGCGAGGCAGCAGCATTGGAGGACGCTTTTCGGCGGACTTCGCGATAGTGGAACTTATCAAGGTGTCCACCTTCGTTTTTATAGCATTGCAGTTTTGCAACACAGGGAGCAGCATACTGATTGCTTCATGCTGTGTTTGTGGACGTTTACATATTGAAAAGAGAAGATTTATGACGAGAACCAGATCCTATATTTCGATAGTTTTTTACAACAACCGCCTTGAAAAAGTCTATGGGTAGACGAAACACGTGTTGGCAGACAGACTTCACGCTGGATATATAAAGTGCAAGAATAAAAACAACAAAGCCAAAAGATTGGACATTTGTGGACTTTGTATGGACTTTGTATGCGGTTTGAAGGTTTCAACGGATATGATTTGCTGAGAATATTCTTATCTGTTATTGGAAACAGAGAATCTGTTACATTTACCCAGCACTATAGTGGGTTATAAATACAAAAGGGTGTGCACAGTAGGACTCATTTGTTAGGAAGTCAGGCACGTCTGCCTGGGACATGGGCGGAGCCGGCGGCAGGACCGGAAGAAGTGCCGGTGATGATGCGGGGCTCCCGTGAGCAGATGGGAGCCCCGGCGAGAGAAGGAGAAGCCAGGCGGGAGCCCACCCCGCACTGGCGAACCACAGAGAGAGTCCGGCGGGAGCCCACCCCGCCTTAGAAAATGTGCCGGAGCCGCGAGGGAGAGAGAGTGCGGCTGGAGCCTCGCAGGCTCCACAGCGAAGTCCCGGGTCCCAGGAGGGAGCCCGGGAGAAGTAGAGAGAGGTCCCGGTGAGCACCGTCCCGCCGAGGAGACTAGAGGAGTCCTGCCCACAGTCCCGGTGAGTGGGGGCTGCTTCCTTGATGTTGGTGCCATTCGAGGCATCAGTGCATGGGCGGTCCCGCGAGAGAGCGGACCGCCCCAAAGATGGGCATATTAGTTTTAAGAGGGCCCAGATGGGCCCGTGCCCCCTACCTTTGGCCATGTTTTCACAGTTCCCTGCTTGCCAGTGGGCAACTGCAACAATGGGGCGAGAGTATGTAGAGAGCCCCAGTGAGGCTCCGAGGGCACCGATGTGCCAGGGCCCCTTCCTTTTGCTTTATTCCCAGCTGCGCCGCACCAGCGCGGGCAGCTGCAACGTTTGGGCAAGTTTATTAAAGGAGAGCCCCTAAGGGCCACAGAGGCCCGGGGGCATATCGAGGCGCATTGTCGGCGCCTAGACGGTCCCGCAAGAGAGCGGGCCGCCCCAACGATGGTGGCATATGTTGTAGTGCTACATGGGGTCCAGAGGGCACAGAGGTGCCAGGCCCCCCCCCTCCTTTATGCAAAGTGCCACGAACTGGGCACAAATGAGAGAGAGTCCCTGAGAGGGACCAGAGGCACAGAGGTGCCAGTGAGTTTCCCAGCAAGTAGTGGGCAGCTGCTACGTTTAGGTTTGCGCAGTTGCGCCCGTGGATTTCGCTGCTAGGCAGCAGCCTTGACTTTCTGGACACAGGGCATTTGAACCCCTTTGAGATGGCCAGTTGGCCAGGGGGACTGTTAGGATTATAGGGTGCCAGGCCCTAATGTGATTTGGGTCCTAATATGTGGTGCTAGGAAATGTGATGCATTTACTATGCTTTACGCACCCTGTTTATACCTCTAATGTACTTTCATGATTATGAGGTTTTGCATAATGTGTTTATGCTTGTGAGGTTATTATTCCCTAATGCGTTTAGGTTGTGAATTATTCTCTACTGTGAGTTATGCCCCTAATGTGATTTATACTTAGGAGGTTAGGGTCTAAGAGTTTAGACTGATGAGGTTGGCGTACAATAGATTTGGCGCCTATGTGATACTGTGCATAATGTGGTTTATGTTACAGGCTGATGCTGAGTACAGTGGTTACCAGTGATTACTGGTTGTACGTTGATGATATGTTCTACATTTATTATGTTTACTAAGTGATGGTTCTGACAGTGGCCCACGTGGCCCTGTCATGTGTACATAATCCCCTGTAAATATGACCTAGTGCCAGGTGGCACGATGTATATTATGTGAGTACTATTCTAATGTGTTTTCTGATAATACAAAGGCTATTTTTATATATAACCTTGTGTGGAGTTCCTTCTTGTAGTGTGCCTGGTATGTTGTTGCTGTGTGCGTGCGCAAACGCTTTACACATTGCCTCCGGGATAAGCCTGACTGCTCGTGCCAAGCTACCAAGGGGGTGAGCAGGGGTTATCTTTGGCGTGTAACTCCCTTGCCCTGACTAGAGTGGTGGTCTCTGCCTGGCTTTGGCGCAAGCCTTAGCCAACCAGAGATCCCATTTCTAACATTGGTTGTCAGCGGTGGGGATTAGGACTTGCGTTCGCACAGTACCACAGCGACAACTGGCTGCATTACAAAACTCTGCATTTTAGATAGTCACATGGAAAGGGATTATTGTTTCTGAGTTTGTTTTAAGAGTCATTTCTTTGAAATGTGTTTTATTGCACTATGAGTTGGGGGTCCTGCCAAGGACAGAAACCAGAGAATCTAAAGGAGGATACTGCCCCTATACCGCGTGTTGTGGGGTTGGCCTGCAGTGGTAACTTAATTGGCAGGGGGACACTAGCTTGGGAGGGTAGATTATCCCCTATGTGCAGTGAGAGTTTTCTGGAATCCCCAGTAAGGATGGGATCCAGTGGTGGCAGCAATATGAAGTCCAGTGCAGGAAGTCCCATTCCCAGTTCCCAGAGTATGGTACCTGGTTCCCAGTAAGAGGGATATAGGTTGAGATTCAGGGGCAGTAGATGCTGTCTCACCAGTCTGAGGGGGCGTATGTGGATGAGGGGTGTGTGCACTAGACGATTGGGTGTGAGCTCTCTGTTTCCAGGGAACCTGCACGGGAGGCAGACCTCTGGCTGCGTGTTATAGGATCTGAAGAGGCATTTGGGAGTGATCTTAAAAGGAGTGGCTCAGGTATCTTCCGGACCTGCGTGGTGGAAGAGGTTCAGAGTAGCCCAGCTAGGTCCCGGTGTGGTAGGAGGGGTGTAGGGGCTCTTGTCCTGTCTCTGCGGAGAAGGAGTGAGTGTGGGGCTGCGTGTCCCAAGGTGCCCGAAACCCAGTCTCAGGGCCTGGATGGTTCTTTCAGGGAACACCAGGTTGGGGCCTAGACTGTACTGGTAGGTCATTTTGAGGGGGGATCTCCCAGTGTCTAGAGAACGTGGAGCCTCTGTAAACAGAGCTCCAGTGGTTCTGGTGTCTGGCGGTGCCACTCCTAAGTGGAGGGTGCAGAAGTCCAGATGGAGGGGTGAGAGGGGGAAAGAGTCCCCAGTGGAAGAACCAGTGGGTCAGGGGCCAGCCAGAAGGGCTGAGTCGCCAATGATTGGCCATGGTGACGCCACTTCTGTCCTGGGGGATCTTCACGCACTGTCAGATGGACAGGAGGTCATGAGATCAGTGCCAGGCAGACTGTCACACGACACATTAGTTATGTGTCACCCTCAAAGGGGGGCATGCGTGCTCCCCGTGAAGTCCTGGTTCTCTGGGCATCTGACCAAAGGGTAACGTCCCTGGGTTGGGGAGCCAGGTTGAGGTGTTTGCCTGACCTGGACGGCAGGGCGACTGTAATCAGTGTCCTGGCCAGTTTGCCTCCTAGGGGGTAGCACTCCAGTTGGGAGGGTATCGGACTCTGGAAGGGGGTGCAGAGGGAGGGAGTACCTCGCCTCTGACCCCGGTGCATCCGGTAAATGTGGATCCCAGGTGGTAGACCAGTTGATGGAGAGAGGTCCTGAACTGGCGGGAGAGTTGTGTTCTGGAGGGTGCTTCTCCTGGGAGAGTGCACAACGCCAGAAGGGAGGTAGGGTGAGGAGGCGCTTCACCCGTGACCTCTGGTCAGCCTGAGGGTGTGGACCCTAGGTTGAAGGATCAGTGGTAGTTTGGAACTACACTGAGAGGGAGAGTGGAGAATGGCTATTGTATGCCAGGGGTTACTGCCCCCCACTCTGTGGATTGGCAAGGACCAGTGGCATCTGGGTGGCCTAGGGCCGGGTCCTGGCCGTGGACAACTAAGGAGTACCGGTGGGGTAGCCTAGTTGGTCCTGAGAGGTTTTTTTTCAGAGGGAGCCACATGGGTTCAGAGTGGCGTAGAACCGGAGGGTGTCCCTGCAGTGCGGGCCCGCGTCCGTGTTCTATCGCCCCAAGCAGGGAAGCCCATCACAGTGGTGATTGGTCTGCCCTGCGTTTTGGCTGGAAGGGGGTTGTGTTGGACTTGGCCCTTTTTGGCAGTTTCACCCCTAAACTTTTTGCCTTAAGCTCTGACATGGTGGTAGTGATTTTTGGCCTCTGCGCACTTTAGCACTGTAGTCCAGTGTAAAGTGCGTGCGCGCTGAGTGCGTGTGGTGAGATTGGCCTGCCCTCCCATAGGAATGCATTGGGGATATGTGTGTCCATGGTAATTCCTGGTATGAGGGGAGTGCAGGGTCGAGTTTAGTATGTGCGAACTCGTGAGAATAAATGCTGCGCAATGGTGTGCGCAGATTTATTATAACTAGTGTAGAAATGCCACTTCTAGAAGTTGGCATTTCTGTGTGCTCTGTGTCTGCCTGCCTGATGTGAATTGCATGTCTGGCTTTGTGAGTGACAGGGGCTGGGAGGTGTGTGTGGCTCCAGGAGGGGCAGGGTGAGTCAGCGCAGGGCTGAATGGAGAGATCTCCATGTAGATGGGTGGGAGGAGTTGCACCTGGGATCTGAATAGGGTTGTGCCTTCCCTCTACAATGCTGGCTCCACCTCCTGTGGTGCGTCTGATGTCCCTGGCCTGTCTTGTCAAAGGGGAGAGGAGCTTGCCAAAACAAAGTGCTCCAAATCCCCCTGATACCAGTTCTGACTGGTATCTCCAAGCCCTGTGCTGTGACACAAAGGGGATTTTGTGTATAAAAGAAGGGGCTGTGACCCCAGAGAAATGTTCAGTTCTTGGTTGCTGTTCCTGCGGGGCGTGCTGCTGTTGGGGCCCAGGGGGGGGGCTGCCATGAGGGCTTGCCTCCCTGGGCCCTGCATTGCCCCTTGATGCCTGAAAGGACTTTTGGTAATTCTAGCGCCTCGTGTGCGCTTTCTTTCAAATTTCCCCAAAGAGAGGAAGAGCGTGGGCTACGCAGCGCTGTGCTGCCCGTCCTTTTGGGGAGAATCCCGACATGAGGGATTCCCCCGTGACGCTGCTGGAAGCGGGAGCCCACCCCATGTTGGGAATTGTTTGCGGGTGCCCACCCCGCTTTTTGAGTTAATTGGCGGGTGCCCACCCCGCTCATGGGTGATTTCACGTTGGAGAGCGGGTGCCCACCCCGCTCTCATGCTATTTTGGATAGCGGGTGCCCACCCCGCGTTTCACCGCCGCGGCCCGTGCCGCCAACAGGAAGTCAGGCACGTCTGCCTGGGACATGGGCAGAGCCGGCGGCAGGACCGGAAGAAGTGCCGGTGATGATGCGGGGCTCCCGTGAGCAGATGGGAAGGAGAAGCCAGGCGGGAGCCCACCCCGCACTGGCGAACCACAGAGAGAGTCCGGCGGGAGCTCACCCCACCTTAGAAAATGTGCCGGAGACGCGAGGGAGAGAGAGTGCGGCTGGAGCCTCGCAGGCTCCACAGCGAAGTCCCGGGTCCCAGGATGGGGCCCGGGTGAAGTAGAGAGAGGTCCCGGTGAGCACCGTCCCGCCGAGGAGACTAGAGGAGTCCTGCCCCCAGTCCCGGTGAGTGGGGGCTGCTTCCTTGATGTTGGTGCCTTTCGAGGCACAGTATCAGTGCATGGGCGGTCCCGAGAGAGAGCGGACCGCCCCAAAGATGGGCATATTGGTTTTAAGAGGGCCCAGATGGGCCCGTGCCCCCTACCTTTGGCCATGTTTTCACAGTTGCCCCGCTTGCCAGTGGGCAACTGCAACGATGGGGCGAGAGTATGTAGAGAGCCCCAGTGAGGCCCCGAGGGCACCGATGTGCCAGGGCCCCTTCCTTTTGCTTTATTCCCAGCTGCGCCGCACCAGCGCGGGCAGCTGCAAAGTTTGGGCAAGTTTATTAAAGGAGAGCCCCTGAGGGCCACAGAGGCCCGGGGGCATATTGAGGCACATTGTCGGCGCCTGGACGGTCCCGCAAGAGGGCGGGCCGCCCCAACGATGGTGGCATATGTTGTAGTGCTACATGGGGTCCAGAGGGCACAGAGGTGCCGGGCCCCCCCCGTCCTTTATGCAAAGTGCCACGAACTGGGCACAAATGAGAGAGAGTCCCTGAGAGGGACCAGAGGCACAGAGGTGCCAGTGAGTTTCCCAGCTGCCCAGCAAGTAGTGGGCAGCTGCTACGTTTAGGTTTGCGCAGTTGCGCCCGTGGATTTCGCTGCTAGGCAGCAGCCCTGACTTTCTGGACACAGGGCATTTGAGCCCCTTTGAGATGGCCAGTTGGCCAGGGGGACTGTTATGATTATAGGGCGCCAGGCCCTAATGTGATTTGTGTCCTAATATGTGATGCTAGGAAATGTGATGCATTTACTATGCTTTACGCACCCTGTTTATACATCTAATGTACTTTCATGATTATGAGGTTTTGCATAATGTATTTATGCTTGTGAGGTTATTATTCCCTAATGCGTTTAGGTTGTGAGTTATTCTCTACTGTGAGTTATGCCCCTAATGTGATTTATACTTAGGAGGTTAGGGTCTAAGAGTTTAGACTGATGAGGTTGGCGTACAATAGATTTGGCGCCTATGTGATACTGTGCATAATGTGGTTTATGTTACAGGCTGATGCTGAGTACAGTGGTTACCAGTGATTACTGGTTGTACGTTGATGATATGTTCTACATTTATTATCTTTACTAAGTGATGGTTCTGACAGTGGCCCACGTGGCCCTGTCATGTGTACATAATCCCCTGTAAATATGACCTAGTGCCAGGTGGCACGATGTATATTATGTGAGTACTATTCTAATGTGTTTTCTGATAATACAAAGGCTATTTTTATATATAACCTTGTGTGGAGTTCCTTCTTGTAGTGTGCCTGGTATGTTGTTGCTGTGTGCGTGCGCAAACGCTTTACACATTGCCTCCGGGATAAGCCTGACTGCTCGTACCAAGCTACCAAGGGGGTGAGCAGGGGTTATCTTTGGCGTGTAACTCCCTTGCCCTGACTAGAGTGGTGGTCTCTGCCTGGCTTTGGCGCAAGCCTTCGCCAACCAGAGATCCCATTTCTAACACTCTTTGTATGTGCAATGCTGAATGCAGCATGCATACAGAGAGGAAATAATGAGAAGAATTAAAGATATTTCTTCTTGTTATGCCGAGCTCAGGTGAGGCACACCATTTTAGCTCAATCCCAGGTTAACAGACCTTTGTAAATCTGGGATTGTGTCAAAAACCATGGATGGATGTGTGGCAATGCAGACACTCCACCCATGGAATGCCTCCCTGCCGCGAGGTAACACAATACAGAGAAAAGTGCTGCCTTCAGTTACCGTTGATTTACTAATCCATGCAGTGCCACGCAAGGTAGCTTTGCTTGGCTTAGTAAATCCCCGTTAAGGGCTTGCATTGCCTTGTATCTCATTAAGTGAACCAAGGTCAACCCAAGCCCATAGTAAATCTACCCCTAAGTTTTGTGAAGGATCCAGGGTCAAATGGCCAGAGCAGGGTAATTATGAAAGTGAGGGGCTAAGAAGCAGAACATTTAATGAAATGGTCAAATTTTTTAGTTGTGCCTTCTCATTTCTGCCACCTCTGATTGTGGATCTGTCTTTTAAGTTTTATCTATGCAAAATGTACAAGTTAATATTATCTTTTATATTCAATAGTCATTAATAAATGAAATAGTTCTCTTTTTGTGCGCCTCAGAACAGAGGATCTTAATGTCTAGAAATATGCTTATATCTGCTTGTTCGCTGCACTCCTCCATTTCTATGCCTTACAACAATTTTGAAAGCAGGATTCCTCCCGACCTAAAATATTGCTCAATGCCATGTTTTAGTTTATACTCCAAATCTTATGTTTGACTGAATTCTGAAATTTGAAGAACCCAAATAAATACAATGCTGGCACCAATAATCAAAGGGAATCGAGGAAAGAATGAGGCTCTTATGCCTAACATGGCATGACATCCGCAGTGAGTGTAGAAATTGGGTTATTAGTCGAGACAGGTGAGAGCCTCACTCAAATAATAAACACATTCCTTGTCAGAGTGAACCACAAAAGTCATTAAATAAACCTGTGCTTAACCCTCTGGTAGCTTGGCACAAAAAGCAGTCAGGCATTACCACGATGGAGCAGGGATCGAATACCAGGATAAGGTTGATTGCGATGGAAAGTTACTCTTCTGACTTAAAAACATTTATGGCAAAAAAGTGATGGTCAATGAGTCGTTCGGGGACAAGCTGCAAGCTGGTTTCAAATCGGGCCTCGACGACAGTGGATTGGTGAAGAGTGGGGTCCTGGTTCAGTCATCGATGAAGGTAAAAAAAATCTGAGTCCAAAATCTGTGCCCAGGTAGGCCTCAATGTCAATTGGATGTTGCTTGCATCTGTCCTGATGAAGCCCTCTATGTTCATACTTAGAAACCTTTCTGGAAGTCAGATCTTCTTCAGCGTACAAACCTACTAGTGGAGGCCAACCCATGATTCAAAGTTGATGGCTGCAGCTGTGATGGTGGCCTGGTCTGTTCTCTGGGCAGAAAGTTGCCAAACCATTTCTAAGTCCCACTTCATGCAGTTTGAGGAAAAGAGGAGTACACTTTATCATCAGCCAAGGGTCCACGACCAGGAGGCACCGCTTGTGGGTTAGGGCTCACTCGAGCTGAGGCTAGCAGCACGGTCCAGGGCAGGTCCAGTAATCACAGGGCAACTGGGCAGTTGCAGGGAGAGAGGCCTCAGGAAGCTAGTTGTGTCCCTGCAGCTCAAACAGAAGGTCAGCCAACTGACCCTTGGAATCACTTCTGGGACCTAGGTTCACGACAAGCAGGTCCAGTCTTCCTTCAGGTTCTTCAGACAGCAAGGCAATCCCTCTTCTAATTCCTCACAGGTTCAGGAGTGTCCTGAGGAGAGGTCTGTGATGTCCACTTTTATGCCAAGTGCCAGCCTGTGGATGGTGGGAAAACCAATGCTCACCCCGTAAACCAGTTCTGCTCAGTTCCTCTCCTCCCACTGGCTTAGAAGCCAGCCTGGCTAAAAAGCCAAGGGGGGGGCAGGCCTAGGTGTCAGCATTATCGGCCAGTGACATGGTACACATTATTTGAAGCTCAGGAAGGGGCTGGGCACATTCCCCCATGTCATCCTGTTAAGGGAGGAGTCCCCCTCTCAACCCTCAAAGCCCTTTGTCCGCTGTCTGGGAGCAATACACATCTCATCACAGGGAAGCCTTCAGGGGTAAGAGGACTGCTGGGCACTGGCAGGAAAGCCTTTTGGTTTTAAGCAGGAAAATGACAACTTTCTAAATGTGTCATTTCAAAAATTGTAATTTAAAATCTGATTTACACATTCATTTGGATGTTAAATTACTATTAAAATGAGTCCTTGAACCATTTTTCTAGGTATTTCCAAATAGAGTGTAGCACTTATTAAGGGTAATAGAGTAGAGTAATAGAGTAAACCAGTGCTAACCTATGAGAGAAACAGCCTTGTCATGGTGAAAAACGACTTTGGAGGTTTTTCACAACCAGGACATGTAAAACATTACATAAACATGCCTACTTTTTTTAAATACCATGCACCCTGCCCCATGGGCTCTTAAGGCCTCCTTAGGGGGATTCATAGGTATTGAAAAAGGAAGGTTTAGGCCTGGTAAACGTTTTGTTTTGCCAGGTTAAAATACCAGTTTAAAACTGCACACCTAGGGGCTTATTTATGAGAGCCCTTCGTTACTTTTGCACCACATAAAGTGGTACATGCATGACGCAGGGCTCTCATAAAGATTTATGAAGCCACACAATGCCACCCTGCTTGGCTTTGAGTGGTCTCATAAATCATGACTAAGGCGATGCAGTGCAAATCGCTGTGTTGCCTTACTCTGCGCCCAGGATGCATTCCATGGGCTTTCCAGTGGGTTTTGCCACGCAACACCCATAGAATTTGATGCTGACCCATATTTACAAAGTGATGTAACCCTGGGCAAGCACCAAATCTGTATGCCTCTCGAGGTGGGACATAATGAGGAGAAATATGTTTATTTCTCCTAGTTTTTTCTGCAGCACACATAGAATAAATAAAAATGCCTCGTAGGATACACTTTCCTGCACAAAAACAATCCTGCCTTCAACGGAGGCACCCTTGCACCATGGTACAAGGGTGCCTACGTTGTCGCTAGGCTGCCAAAACGGCACCAGCGCAGGCATAAAGGTCAGGAATGCACCTTATTGCATAAATAGGGTGCATTCCTGCCCTTTCACTTTGGCATAGGGCAGCTCCGCAAGGTGCCTTGCTGTGCTGCCCTATTCCAAAATGCCATAAATGAGGCTTCTAGGCTACAGTGGCAGACCTGCAGTGCTACAGTGCTACTTTAGTGGGTGGCACAAATGAGTGCTGCAGCCCACAAGTAGCATTTAATTTACAGACCCTGGTACATGTGGTACCTTTTACTAGGGACTTTACATGTATATTAAATGTGCCAATTCTAACATGTTTAGAGTGGAAAGCACAAGCACCTTACCAATGGTTAAAAAGAGTAAAGTGTGCAGGCTACTATGCCAGCAAAAACGGCTTCAGCAAAATAAGGCACAAATATGGGGGAATACCACGCAAAATATGGGGCCATATTATCAAGAACGGCGATAACATTATCGCCGCTTTAGCGGCAGTTTCCTAGTGATAAGGTGCTTGATAATATGCCCTATAGAATTCCAATAGAAGCCCAGGTTTGATGTCCTTCACACCAGAACCTGGGCTTCTATTGGAATTCTATAGGGCATATTATCAAGCCCCTTATCGCCGCTTTAGCGGCAGGTTTCCTGCCGCTAAGCGGCGATAATGTTATCGCCGTTCTTGATAATATGGCCCATGGTCTTTTCCAACAATGAACTACAATTGCATTGAGGCAGAACGATTACAACCATGCCTTAGAAGCATATTTCACCTGTCCTGACAAGCAACCCTATTCTCACTGATGTTTGAAAACTTTCGAACGAAGTGCCCACTGCTAACCATTAAAGGCTGGAACAAATGTGAGGCATTAAAGAGATTTGGTAAATCAACATAAAGCCCTTTCGATCTACATCGGTGATCACGACCTCTCGCCATTCAGCTGCACAATGACTGATGAAGGACCTTTTGCACTCTTCAGCAATCATATCTGTGCGACCACTAAATTACCTTTTACTCTGTTAGGCCAGTCTCTTAACTTTAATGTGCACATTGATTTCAGTAGTCCTCTGGTTCATAAAATCTTGACAACTCACATAAGCATAAATGATATGCTGCGGGTGGCTACCACTCCTAATGTATTAAACAGTTGATCTTCGTTATGATTTATTGTGAGAAATTATGCATGAGTCTTTCCGAAGACAGGTTTTCTGGAGCACAGGGCTCGCTAGATTGAATGGTGCCATTTACTCCATAGTGTCCTCAGTGCAGTAGATGAAATTGTCTGCCCGTATTTGGAATTCCGTAACAGCAGTCACACAATTTAATCTGTAAAAACTGGAGACTTCATTATAAGAAGTGTCTTGCAATTTATCAGAGCCACTTTAGGGTATTGCAGCCTTCCCCGGAAATCTGCTGAGCGCCTCATCTCACTGTGTACTGGTGAAAACCCGTTATTTCTTTGCTCTGCACGCACATTTCCTTTTGAAACAAATGACGCCAACACGTTAAAAAACACATATGTGTGGCTCGCATCTGCAATTTGGGAGTTAGGTTTGATGGTTGAGTGTGTTTGCTTTGCTATTAGTGAGTATATCTAGCAACCGATGCAGTATATTGTAAGAAAATGAAGCTAGCGAAATATGCGCAAAATGAAAATAAATGAATTCAGTGGCCACAGGGTGCCTCCCGCATTCGCTATTAGGTGGAGATGGTGCAGACTTTATCTCCGCCGCATAGTTTAAAAGTCCGATGAAGAGGACAGTTATATTCAGCGAACATTCAGTGATGTTTAGAAAAGACTCCCTCCTACAAAATCCAAACATACATGCGCTGCTGGTCTTAAATTAGCTGCAAGGGGCGCTTATTTGGGAATGTAGGTTTTGTGCTTCCAGGCGGGAGCTAGTGGATGTTAAAATGCTGAAAGACTGTAGGGATGAGCGAAGTCAAAGACTGCAAAATATGGCCAAACAAGCCATTTCTAAGAAATAATTATAAAAACTGGCTAGAATCGATTCACATCCATTTAATGAATATGAAAGCGAGCTGAGGCTAGGGATGTGGGCAGAATGAAACTAGCAAATTTGTTCTAAAACTTATGCACATCAGTGGCAAACTTTCACCAACAGTATAAGGACAAATACTTCTTCGAATACTTTATTTCGGTCAATAGACCATAAAAGTGCATATGCAATAAACATACAAACATTAACACAATCATAAAAAATGTACAAACCAAGCAATAAATATACAGAGTTAAAAGTTTTGTCAAAATGTACAATCTGTTAGCCCCAAACGGTCCTTAATTGGTTAAACCGTTTGCCCACCACCACCAACAACAACGCCTGCCTGCTGCTACCTAGGAGCAACCTGCAGAATAAAAAAAATCCCCCTTGTTAAGTACATTTAAGTTAGAAATCACTGCGCCCATAAAATTACGAACAACTAGGAACCAATTAAAAACGAGGTTAGCTTTGATGAATTAAGTTAAAATGGGAGATATCCCAGATGAGAAGGGAAAGGTGTGTCAACCTAGGTCCATGAGTGGATGTTCAAAAACAGATTGCGTGCACACCACATAGAGATTAAAAAGCGCGACACTGCATATACAATTGGCATGTGGGTGTTATATTTCAGGATCCTAAAAACATCTTCACAGTGCTTGGACCCTAAGTTTCTGCACAATTGGATTAGCCAGCGCTGCCTGGCTTTTTAATAGCCCAGACAGAAAAAAAACATGAAGTTCTGTCTCCATCTCACAGCTACAGACAGGACACCCTAACAAAGTGGTGCCTGACAATTTATTGGAAAATGCACACAGCGGAAGAGACCCATATCTAAATTGTACATATAGTTTCCTGGCTAGTGCCGGTTGACTATCATCCAGGAAAGACTCTAAAATATAATGGTCCTTGATTCTCATAAAATTGACAGTTAAGGAACCGGTGGCTGAGCTCTCCTGTAATTGAGCAAATTTACACCCCCTATAGCACCTAACCAGTTCATTTCTTGATATTACAGGACACGCTTCCTCGGGGTTACTCCATAAAATTGTTCTACCTATTCTTCGGAGTGCATCCCTGATTTGTGCAAACCATGCTAGTTTCCCTGCGCCCGGTAGACCCAGTACCTCCTTTAACTCTGACCTATAAGCGCCCGTTTCCGGGCGTTACCCACAGGCGACGCCAAACGTTTAGAGGTCTAAGACCAATTTCCTCAGCGATAGGTCTGACCCCTAGATCCAAACGCAGTGGGGTGAGTTGTGGGCTAAGAGGGAGACCAAATAGCTGCCTGATGAAGTTGTTCTCAGACTTGTTGATATTTGTTAGAGGACAATGCCCCCAAAGTTCTGCCCCATACATTGCAGCACCCCTTGTATGCAGTTTGTATATCTCAACTATTGGACCAGCGGGTTTATGGAAGGAATTCCTGAATGACTTAGCCAACCCCCCTGTTGTCTGTGCTAACTTAATGCTAGTTTTAGCTATTTGCGGCTCCCATTCCATTTTATTCCGTTAGGGTATCGCCTAGATATTCAAATACTGATACCCTCTCAATCGGGATGCCATTCAGACAAGGATTGTGTAGTGTCATACTAGCTGGATTGAAGACCATATATTTAGTCTTCTGAGCATTAATCTCCAGCCCCCTGTTTTTACAAAAGGCATAAAAACTATTGAGAATCCTCTGGATGCCCATTGGTGTCTTGGAGAACAAGAAAGTGTCATTGGCAAACATCATTGCCGGCACTTTTCTGTGTGCTAACTTCGGGGCATCAATGTCCTTCACCTCATTTAGTTGATCCACCAATGCGTTGATATATAAGCAAAACAGGGTAGGTGCGAGCACGCAACCCTGTCTTACTCCTCTGTTAATTGCAAGTGGGGTGGTAAGTTCGCCATGTTTCCCATACCTAATTTGGGCATAATTGCCTTCATGTAATCTCCTGAACATGAGCTAAAGATAGGTGGGAACCCCAAGATCACTTAATACAAACCATAGCTTGTCCCTGGATACCAAGTCAAAAGCGGATTTTAAATCCACGAATATTAGATAGAGACTGCTACCCTCTATTGACACTGTTATCCAATATAGAAGTTTGAGCCTAAATATTTGGTCAATGGTGGAGGTGTTTTCCTGAAACCAGCTTGGTATGGACTCAAGATTTTATGTTCATCCATCCATACCTGAAGACGATCCAATAGTACCCGGGCAAACATTTTCTGGGTTACGTCAATCAGATTGATAGGTCTGTAGTTAATAGGCAAAAGTCGGGAACCCTTTTTGTGTACTGGGAGGATTTCAGCTCCAGCCCATATTGCAGGGATCACCATTCCGTGCAATATGGCATTAAATAAAACCCAGAAATAGGGCCCCCAGATTTTTGGTTCTAAACGAAAGAGGTCCCCTGGGATCTTGTCATGCCCTGGTGCTTTGCCAAGGGTCATATTACTTATGGCACTAACTATTTCGAACAATGTTATCTCAGGTGCCTCACTATAGGTAGTCTGGAGTAGGGTTGTTGCTAGTTTTATGGTGGTACCCTACCCCTCCTTCATAGTGTATAAGGCCTGGAAATGTCTCTTCCAGATATCTGCTGCTATATTAGGTTCTATGGCCTTCTTCCCTTCACTACAGCCTGTGTTGACTATATTCCAGATGGCCTTCATATCATTGGTTAACAGGGCATTTTTTAGTGTGTCCCATTTATCCATCTCCCAGGTTTTTTAGCTTGGGTGATGCTCTCTCTATATGATCCCCTCTTTTTGGGGATTTGGATCCTCTCCTTTGATTTGATAGTGTCTATCAGAGCCCGCTTGGTCTCTCGGCAACTTCCGTCAAACCAAGATCAGTTGGCCTTTTTATTCGCCCTAGAAGATACTTTTGGAAAAAATATTTCAGCCAAGTTAGATGTCAATGCTGCATGGAGCTCTGCAACTCTGATTAGAGGGGAAAAAGTGCCATCAGTGGTTATGGTCTTTTCCAATTCCAGTAGGGTCGCGATGATGGTTGCACATAGGGAGGCCAGCTTATCAGGAGACTGTTGGATTACCGACCACCGTATTCATCTCCTGTTGTTGGTGAATATTAGTCTATTATCTGGTGGTGTTTTTGAGGCCAGGTTATTCTCAGGGACCGACAGCTCTGTTTCTATAGTCAGAGCGTTGTAATCACTGTCATGTTGAGGCAAGACAGCAAAATCAATGACCCTATGCCACATCCTGGTTTCTACCAGGATGTAATCTAAGAAGGAGGATTGACCAACTCTGTTAAATGTTTGCTTCCCTGGAGAGTCAGATTTAGTATGACCATTACAAGCTCTTATAGAATGGTTTAGTGTAAGTGATTTGATCTAGAGTGCCAGCGGAGTCCAGGCCCTGATTGGCAGAATTTGTGATTCAGGGATTACCCAGCGCAGATCTTCTTCACAAGAAGTAGCACCATTATGATCAATAGGAGGCTCAAATTGGTAATTAAAATTGCCACCTACAACCATCCACGCATTTGTGGTGATTGTAGGAATAAAGAATGGCAATTGATCAATGGTCGGAGAATCTTGACTGAGGCTTACAGGCCTGGAGTAGACATTAATCAATGCAATTCTGATCTTTGGTGCAAAGGTAAGTAGGATGGGCTGGATATCATTGGAAGAAGACTCCAGCTGCTCAACTGTGCAGCCCAAATGTGTGCCTACCCATATACAAAGGCCCCCAGACGGCCTACCCTTTACCCTGGTGGTAGCAGCTACATTAAATGATGCAAACCCCATCTGCAATACATCCTCCCTTATCCATGCTTCCTGGAAAATACACACATCATATTGGTCCATGAAGGACACCCAGTCGGGGCAGTTCAATTTCCTTTTCAGGCCAGCAACATTACAGGATAATACCCTCAACTTGGTTATTTCCTTGTGTTTTTCTGGTTTGGCTACGTGTGAATGTCAGTGTTGGGGGACTGATTTTCCCTCGGATGAACACTAGAGTACTTCCCCAATGGTCTTATTTGGAGTCTTCCATACAGTGTGGTATTGGCTATAAGAAGGGGACTTGGGGTTACTGGTGTTCCTAATACACTGGTCTGAGCCTGGGTTACAGGGGAGCATATAAGCAAGCCCCTAGTGTTTTCAATTTGAGACAGACCCATAACCATAGACCCTTCCAGTGCACCTTCCTTGTCCTTGGCTTTTTGTTTTGCTTCAGGGCGCATCTTCGCTGCTTTAACCCTTAACCCATGGGTGGTGCTCAGGCTACACTGGCCGCTAATAAATACTCCTGTCTCCCTTAGAACCCCTTGGCGATTAGTCGCCTGCACTATATTTTGTGTTTTTATTTGTCAATCTACTTCTTCCAGAACCCCAAATCTCTTAACTACAGGTAGGTTGAATAGCAAGGGTCTGGGTGGTTGGTGCCATTGTCCTAGGTGCTGTTGGTTTCGAATCCGCATATCCAGCACGGAGCTGTTCTGTGCCCTAATTGGTGTCATTTGTCCTGGTATATAAAAATAGCCCAACGGAAAGGGCCTAATCACCAGGCCCATATCCTGGCTATGATAATTCTTGCATAAGAGGCTGTGCAGTCAAGGGGTTTTTAAAATTGATAACTACACAACCCCCTTGCATGTCTTTTGGTCTATTACCCACCCAGCTGACACTGCGAGTCATGAGGATTTCCCCTTTATTTTTATAGGTGAACTGCCTATGCCTCGCCGGCCAAAACAAACATTCGTTCTTTAATTCTAGTTGGGTTTCCCTCTGGCCTCTTTTAATTTCAGGTACACCTGTCAGTACAATTACATACGGAGATGATGCGGGGGTAGATTTATGACAGGAAGGTTGTCCCTTTCATTCCTACCCTCTGTGCCATTCTCATGCCCCACTCATTCTCTACTCCACCCATGTGTGTACATACTACATTTTTTTGTAGCCCTGCTGGATTTTACAGGATCATCATTCTTGACCTCACTGTTGGCACTCCCAGTATCCGTAATGGAGGTAAAATCTTGGACATGTGGTGGAACTGGCCTTTCTATAGATATTAAACTAACAGTGTCCCCTCACTATGGCCAGGGCGTGCCTTTCACTTTTATTTCTAGCCCTGGTATCACACAGTTCAACCATTTTATCTATGCGTTCAGCCAGGGGAGCAAGCTCTTCTCTCACAATAGATCTAAACTGACTCTGTAAGTCCACCATCAGGTTCGCCACCCAGGCTGGATATTCCAGATCCGTTTGCATACTGTCAATGCAACCCATGTCCAGATCCTGTTCGTCCAGATACTCTATACTTTTTGAAGACCCATCATTGAATGTCTTTCTTTTTGCCCCCGCCCTGGTCATTTGTTTGTGTTTTCCACTCTTTGCTGGGCCAGTGGTCGCACCCCCCTTCCGCGTCTGTGTTTTGGGTACAGCTCCTTCCTCTGTGCGTACAACTTGCGGAAATGACAGGGGAATGGTTTCCATGGCAGGAGTGACTTGGGCTGCTAGGGGGGAAGGCGAGACAGTCGGAGAGCAGCGGAGGTCTGGAGTTAGTGACAGCTGTCTTTCTGTACGTTCTATTTCAGTGGCTACCATGCCTAGTGCCCTCTGCAACATCCTATCAATTGAAGTTGGTGGTAAAGAGGAGGATAGTGTCTGGGGCAGAACCTGTTGTTTGCCTTGGCAGGTCCGTTTCCCCAAAATTTCTAATTGGTTGGCAGTGCGCAATGGGGTCCCCCTAATGTTGACCAACAAAGGCACTATCTAGTTAAAAAGGGGAGGTTAAAAAAGCAGAATCCAGGCTACGAGAAGCAGTGAGTTTAATTCAAGAACAAAAATGGAACAAAAAGTTGTGGTTTACTAACCAATGTTGGCGTCCTCTGCTGCAGTTACAGCCTGACGTGTTCCTTAACAGCTTGGCGGGTGGGTTTAGTAAGTGCAGTGGATGGAATGGAGACTAGACAACGGGCTTTCCAAAAGCAAAATGCCAAGAGGGGAGGCCCAGCCCAGCCTCTTCCAGTCTGAGACAGGCTAAGACGGGCCCGTCTTGGCCCGGTCTTGGCCCGGACCGAGCCCGGGCACGCCCTGCACGTGTCCCATGCTGCGGGACGCCCTGCTGTGTTTTATGGCACTCCGACGCCTTGGAGATGCGTCACGACCCCTCCTCCAGGCTCTGGAAAGCAGCAAGACCTGGTGTGGAAAACGGTGGGGCTCCCGCTCTGCTGGATGCCCTGCTGTGTTTTATGGCGCTTCGGTGCTATGGAGATACGTCAAGACCCCTTCTCCGGGCCAGGGAAAGCAGCAAGACCTGGTGCGGCAATCGGTGGGGCTCCAAGGACAAATACAGTTTAGAATGTATTTGTTTATTGATGTCTATATACCTTAAATGTTTTTCCACAAAGGAAAAACCATTAACCAGCATGTTGCAGTCTGAAGATAAAGATATCAGACAAGATATATGCAATTAGAGTCGTTACATTATTGATGGGGCAGGATTCTAAGATAAAAAGTGTAGGCGCTGAAGTGAGTGAGCTTACTCATGTGCTAGGTCAAATTAAATGAGGAGCCTTAAGGAAAAGCATTTAGCTCCACTGAAAAAGGAGATCCTTATAGATTGCTAAAAAAAAAATCAAAACCTGAATTGTCTGTAAGGTAATTCTGCTACACAGATGCCTCCATAAAATTTGTATTTAATTTTTTTTTTTTAAATGGCCCTATCTGCAGGTTCACCCCGCAAACTTTTTGCTTTCCTCCTCCCCTTTTTTCTGAATTCGTTTTTGTTGGCATTATGATTTGGGGGCGGGTCTCCAACCTTTTCTGTACTGAGAGCTACTTATGTCTAAATGAAATGCATTGAGAGCTATTAATATTATTAGTGTTGTATGAACTCCATTTTCTTGTATGTATATTAATTAAACTAATCAAAAGCTTTCTAATTTAATAAGCTGGGTCTTCACACAGGTGAGCTACTCAGAGGTAGCTGGAGAGCTACTGTAGCTCACGAGCTACTGGATGGAGACCACTGCGTCTGGGCACATTAACACTGTTAACCAGTGCTAAAGTGCATGTGCTCTATGCTTTAAACATGGCAACATTGGCTTATCCACAATTGGCATATTTAATTTACTTATATGTCACTAATAAAGTACACTACATGTGCCCAGGGTCTGTAAATTAAATGCTACTAGTGGGCCTGTTGCACTGATTGTGCCACTCACTTCAGTAGCAGGGGTGGGCGGAGTTCACAAAGTCCTACTATGCGGAATTCCAAAGAATCGAAAAAAAAACTCTGCCGTGCTACGCGGATGTCTGCTTGCGGGGAAGTTTGCCGATGCGCCCATTCGCATTGGGAACACGGACTGGGGCATGCGCTCCACAATTGCACGTGAACAGCACTACATGGTTCTCAAGTGTGTTCTCACGCTCTGATCGCGCACAAACAGCACCAGTCTGCATGGGCGTGGCCATCTTGATTTTCCACTCTCTGTTATGGTGCTGGGCCTAAATTGTATCTGTCTTTTCTAATTCTCTTCCTTTATTACTTTTCTACCCCTAATTTTAATTTTTTATAATAGTGTGTGTCTTTGTGTATGTGTATTTTACGTTTTGGGGTACATTTGATGTGTTTTTTGTGACTTTTTGACTTTATTTTCCCTTCTTTTCTTAATTTCTTTTCTTTACTTTCCCTTCCTTTTCCTTCCTATTTCTCCCCCACTCATCGCCATGGCAGAGGGACGACTTCCTTGAGGGCGGTGGCGCCACCCAGGTGTGAAGCCCTTAGCGATCTTTGGAGAGGAGGAGGTGGCAGCATTAGTTTTTTTTATGCAGCGCCACCTCTTCTCTATGCTGGCAGCAGGCCAGGTAGCGGCTACCCGCTGTGGGAGCATCGGCGGTGATGGTTGACGGTGCACCAGTGAGTGAAGTGCACCAGCCAGGTTCAGCGCACCGCCCAGCAGCTGACGCACTGCTGGGTGGACATTCTGAACTGGGAACAGGACCTGCTCAACCTTTTAGGCATCAAAATTCCGGGGCGCGTTGAGTTTTAATTAATTGTTGTGTTTGTATTCTACAATGCTAACATTGAGGTAAGTTACATTTAGTTTATGCTTGTATATTATTGTGTGATCCTGTTTCTAGTTTCTGCTAGGCAGGTGCTCAGTGCTACCCAATAGCATTCATCAGGCGCTCGCTTTGGCTGATTAATTAAGAAGCCATTGCAGACTGTTCTGCTGTAACTATAGTGAATCAGTGAGGTAGCGCGCTCTCTCTGTGACTTTGTTTAAGTAGCTCATACAGCTCCATGTTATTTAATTGAATTCACAATGATGTGGAGTATGCATTTCTGCATTGCAAAAAGAGAGACTGAGTTGATCCATCAAGGGTGTTGAGAAATGGGAATAGAATCAAACATAATTCACTGCAATGCATAAGTTCCAAATGTAGTTTTTGTTAAGGAAATTTGGAATATGGATTTAACCACAGTCGATAGACCTGAGTCAAAACTAGTAGTACTATAGGTGATCTGTTTTAGAGAAGTATGTGACTGCGTTTGCTTTTCATAAAACATTTTGTGGAGATTATTAACTGAATCACTGATCTACTTTTATTGATTTTCTTAATTTTTTTCATCAGCACCTAAGGGCAAGAAGAGGGGCATTTCTGAGGGTCCGGGAGAAGCTGGTCAGCCGGGGCCAACCACCAGCACCCCTCCCGAGGGCTCTGTTGATTCCAGTAAGTCCTTTTAGGATTGTTGAGGACATGTTAGGGTAGAATCTTGGGGTATTAGAATGTTGGTGCTGTCTATTGTGAAGATTCAAATAGCAGGTCTAAGTAAGCTAGTACTATAAAAGCAAATCACCATGTATGTTTGTTGAGAAGGCTTTCCTTTTCCTGCTTATGCCTAGCTCTAAAACAGTTCAGTTCATGTGAGAGTGGCCTTGGTCATCATGAACCCCCTCCCAATGTAGTGTGCTGCAAACTCGTTGATTTATAGTTACAGTATACCAGCAGTTTCCCATGACAGTGCAGCAAGGCTGGAAGAAAGTATGAGGTCCCACTCCCATTGCATTTGCCAGCCAATACCATATGCATGCCTTTTATTGACTATTTTTCCACACCTTGCTTGTCTAACTTTGTGACCCAACCAATCAAATGCCCAGACTGATATTTGGAAGATACTGACATGCTAACTGAGCTGTAGTACTGCATTGCAGTTGTTTTTGGGGTTGCGTATCTGGCATCTAAATTGTGTGTAATGTCAATCAATTTGTGACTGCAGTGTTGGCTATAATGTGCATCTGCTTCAGTTAATGTGGCATTTACAAATTTTTCAATGCTTTGCAAATGGAACACACAAGGTGTGTTGTCCCTTCGCCCACTCAGTCACTTCTTAGTACTTCACTTCTTTATTTTTTCTTAAGTTCTTTTGTCCCAGCCTAAATTGGAAAATCCATTCTTGGCATGTGCCACATTTAATTCAATACCCATGTGAAGCGATTACAGAATATATTTCATGGTTTCCCATAACAGATTTAATCTATGCTTGTTCAGATTTTTCCCTTTTGAATTGTACCGTGACTGAATAAGCAAAACATGATGAATTGATGATCAGTGTAGTGGCCCCGCTATTATATATAAAAAAGCTGTACTCTACCTGTCTAATCCCTCGACCCTACCCCCTGCAGTAGAGAAAATCAAGTTTCCTTTCCTTGGTTGCTGCCCAGAAAATGAATTTGTTGGAAAAACGTGGTGGTGGGCGAGGCCACAGAGTAAGGTGTGAGAGAAAGCATGAATTGATGTCAAGTTTGGCGTATGTGATACACAGTGACGCATGTGCTAAATAAAATCTATATAGCCCGTTCTTTTACCTGTAGTGCAGTTCATTATATTCATTTTCCTCAATGTCTACTTATGGTACACAGGATAATATATTAATATCCGCATTTCATACGTGAGGTGTGTGATGTCGTATCTTATTTATTCTTCATCTGCCTCTATGGAGACAGGATAGAAACATAATGAATTTGGGGAGGAGCAGGGCCATTGGAATTAAAAATAGATAATTGTCAACTACAGCTGCAGACAGTAGCAAACTAGCCATGGCGCTGGCTAGCAATGAGCATGGCTTCATTATTTTAGCACCACACACAACTTGTACTCCATATAGTGCATAATGCCATACTCATTAATGAGCGGTCATTTATTTTTCAACTCAAAGTGTCTGATTCTGTTTATAGTTACTTGAGAAGTCTTTAGAAGAAAAATACTAATCAAATCACAGTTTTTTTTAAATCCTGTGATGTTATTCTCTGCCTGTTAATACTTTTCTGCCACACAGTCAGAGCTTTTTTATGTTTGGCAACATGTGTGGGTAAAACATAAAATTGGCCTTGTGACTCTCCTAATCATAATCACATCAAATAAATTCCAATGACCCTTGTGGACCAGCAATGTACTGCCACTGTGCCACCCAGTAATTTAAAACAATTGTTTCACAGTTTGTCTTTTTTGCTTTTCTCAATATAGCTGCTCCTGCTGGTCCAGCCGGACCATCCACCAGGCAGGAGATAGTGGCCTGTTTGCGTCAGCAGAGGCTGGAGCGTATCTAGCTGAGATTCTAGTGACTGGTGGTCCTGGAAGAGGAGGAGGAGGAGAAAATGAACGGACCTCGGCCGGGCCCCAGTGCAGCCGGTCCCCCTCAGCCTCCAGTTTCCCGGCCATCCCATCATCAGCGCCGCCCGCCTGCCGCCAGCCAACTGCTGCAACCCCCACCACACTGACAACAGGCCATTGCTGTACCGCATCCTGCAGTGGCTGGACACCATCGAGGGCAGGCTCACCACGATAGAGCAGAGCCTGGACCAGCTCCGGACTGACATCCATAATGCCCTCGTCTAGCCCTTTTTAAAAAAAATTGTTTTGGTGGGAGGGATTTGTTGTTTGTTGGGGCTGGGTGGAGAGGGTGGGAAGGGAGTTTGGACTGGAGAGACTTTTTCTTGGACGTTTGGAGTTTTGGGGCTTGGGTCAGGTTTTTGGTGGAAGAGGGGTGGGCATGTTGTTTGGGTAGAGAGGATGGGTTTCTTTGTAAATAGATAAAGGGGAACACTATTTTATTCCATCTAAATCTATGCCTGAAGTACTTTCTTTTACTTTTTCTTTGCACTGCTGCCTTCAAGTAGTTTTACACAGCCTGGTTATGTGATTGATACTTAAGAGAGAGTACAGCACTTAGTTATAGAGTCTAGACCTATACTTCTCTAACTATCGTGACCATTATGGGGAATGCTGCCATGATGACCTATATAGGTAAACAACAGTAGCAGTTAGTTACTTTATTACTAAGTCAAATTTCATCCATACTAGTTGTCTTACCAGAATATACATGCAGCAATAACAGGGAGGCATCACAACTTCACAAGCGAGGTCCCACTTCCAGTTCCACCCAGGTGAGCTCCAACTGTAGGATTGATCTGAATGATTGATTGATTATACATCGTAGGCAACTAAATGGAAGTAGAAAGACTGAGTTAGTGGGTTATATATTTATAAAAGATTTACAAAGGATTGACACCACCTGAGTACTACGTGATGATACAATGAGAATGCCTGATTGTGCTAAAATAGAAAAAATAGCAATACTAGTAAGTTTTGGCTAATGTGGAGTTAGCAGTATTATTGGTGAAATCCTCAATTTATAAAAAATTGACTCAAAGTATGGAGTGGACAAGCTTAGGTTAGGCATTTATGATTACGCAAACCAAGGTCTGAATGATGATGCCGACGACTGATTTTCTTCATTCTATATCTAAAATATGGATCATTTTTAATGCGCAGGTTGGTAATGGGCTGGTGTGGGCTACTGCTCAGAAGATTCTACAGTACGTTGGTGTTGCTTTCACCTCATCAGCCCCACCAAGTGTGTTATACATTGATGGTGTAATTTAAGCCACACCTCAACAAATCATAACGCTCGGGGGAAGAGGTTTAGGGGTTTGATGAATGGAAGGGTAAGGGGATTTGGAGAAACGTCTGACAAAGACAACCACTACAACACAAGGACAACATTCATCTGCGAAATAAGCAGCAGCACATCATTCGCCATCAGTCTGTTGTTAGAAGGAAACAAAGGAATGAGTATGACAGAGTACAGATAAATGCATTGCAAACAGTCCTTCTGCCCCCGAGACCCAAGTTATCAGATATCTAAATGTTCTGTCTTCTAGGACTGGGAGTGAACCCACCCACCCATGTCTCTTAGTTAATATGATTGTTAAAAGAAAAATGATACTATATTGCAAAATTGGATGGTGCATCTGTATTCTTCTCTGGAATGCCCACTCTTTGGTTCCTGTCTGCACTGGTCCAGTAGGTAAGCAGGAGTGTTTTGAGCTAAGCTAGCTTTCGCCTTTCATTTGTGAAGGAGACTAGAAGAAGACCTGTGGATTGTGAAAGAAAAACTATATTTTAGAGTCAAGAAGAAGGACAGAAGGAACGTAAGCTTCATGAGGAGTGTATCAAGAAGACTCCGAGGCCAAGCAAAAAAAACAAGAGGGGGACTCAGAGTTTCACTTTTGCCACAAGTCCAACACACACATACACACACATACACATACACACAGAGCAGCATTTCACAAATTCACCACTCTCTATTCCACATAGTTGAGTTCTAGGCCTCAGACTATTGGTTTACCTTTGAAACTGAAGTTGATACTCGATAACTTCTTGCTTCCAGCTGTTGATGAGGTAGTCCTGCACCTCCCCACCCTGAGTTCTTCCATGATCCTCCTCCTGACTCTGAGTAACGCCGTCCCAGATCAGTCATCATCTTCATGAATCATGATGACCTGAGCAAGATAAACCTGGAGTGCACTGCTGTTAAAGAACAAGTAGAGAAACAGAATTGCAGTATTTTGCATAGGTTTTTTTTTGTTAACTAAAGTGACTGTTCTGGTCTCTGAAGAACCAGAAAAAAGGAGAACACCCTGTAATTAAATCTGACTAAGTCTGAAAGGGTTGATCACCTACAGGGAAAAATAATAAACGCCCATCACTCAAGCCCCAAACAATGCAAATCAAAAATCATCCCAAGAAATTCCCTATGTTACAGTTCAACACACCCTCCCTCACTGTCAGCCTCCACATCAATCATCACTTACAGTCACTCGATAATATGATCACTTATTGGTGCAATGGTTACCTGTTCCACTGCAAGCACGGTGGTAGGTACACTTTCTCCCCTTTAATGCAAGCAACAGAGTGCAATTTGGCAGTCTTGTAAATAAAATGATTATCTGGGGTAGCCATCCTAGATAATGAAAAAAAACAGAAGGATCATAGGAGTGAACTATACAGGTTAATTAATTTTTGCAAATCAAGTTTGCGAAGGCCAATCAATTCCAGTGAAAAAACCCTCAGGCCCCAAATGATGCAAATCAGTCTTCTCAGGCAAGTTCCCACATTACAGTTCAACAGCCTCCCTCACTGTCTGACACCACATTAATCATCAATCAACTTCAATCATCACTCACACAATCAGTCACACACCATTGCAATAGTTGCAGTTGTCTCTTCCAATCCAAGCACAGGTAGTTTAGGTATTTGGTATTCAATCATCTTTGATGCAGGCAGCACATTGAAATTTGGTATTGACATGCAGTCTTGTAGATAATAAATGATTATTTGGGGCAGACGTTCTAGTGCTAAGTGATGCAAAAAGGCACTAGGCATTAGGTAATAGACATGCGATGGGGGCAGACATTGTCCTCCATGTCATGATGGAATTGTGGAGGCTTCATCAATGCACACTGGGCCAACTGCAATCCGTCAATATGTAGGTGACTAATAAAAAAAGGTGGGCAGCATAAATCTGCAACAAAAGTAATAATGTTCCTCTAGCTAACTTTTTATTTTTATTTTTTTTTGCAAAGAGAAGAACTAAGTTTAATGAGAAAAAATGTAAAAGTTCTATGGGGCACTGGCATACTTAGCCTGGGAAGTAGAGTTCATCCTCAAACTCAGGTGGTTCACCCAGAAGTTAGTCAGCTAACACATTTGATTCAATTTCAGACCTATCACCTTCCTCCTCCTGTGCTGCTGTTCCAGGGACGGTGTAATTGTGTGATATAAAATGTTGGTTAATTTTGTCATAGTCTATCTCTCCATATTTTAAGGCAAGAGACTTGTCCTTCTCACTGTGACAACCACACTAGATGCACTGAACACACGTTCAGCAGACACACTGGAGACTGGACAAGCTAGATACTTTTTTGCCAGCCTGCCGAGCTCTGACCATTGGCCCATCTTCCCATACAATACATCAATGAATTTTGATCTACATAGACCTCTTTTTGATCATCCAGATACTCCTGGAACATCCTGTGGATAGTCACTGGTGCTGCCACTTGCTCAACCTGTTTTGCCATTGCCTCTGCGCTGGACTTGAGATCCTGCCAATTGAAACCAATACAATGCAGATGCTGGGTCCGGTCCTTCTGTTGCTGTTGTTGCCGGTGTTCTGGTTGATGGTGTTGTTGGCTGCTGTGAGACAAGACTGCCCTCTCTGGAAGATGAAGGTGGCACCCCAGAATTGCCGGTTTGGACTCGAAGTTCCAGCCATTCTTCTTCCAAGTCTCCGGCTTGCTATAGAATGTACCTCTTGAATTTTAAAACATCCCCTTTTGAAAAAGGAATGAAAGTGGGCAGAATTGTTTTGTACCGTGGATCAAGTAGTGTGGCACAGATGTACTCTTTGGACTCGATGGTGTCATGTTGCAGTCTTATATTAGAAGCCAAGCGAAGGACTAAGGTCTCAATCAAGGCATGCACTGCTGTGTTTACATTCACACCTGCGGGGATGAACCTTTCAGACACCTTCTTTACCTGGTCTTGTAGGAGATGCAACAACAGGACAGCTTGGCCCATCGTACTGTCCTCCTTGCTAACCTCCAGTGTGAAAACCTTAAAAGGGAGTAGCATCTGTATAAGGCACTTGACTAGGCCCCATTTGTCCCTCATCCATGGTCATAGCTTTCTCAATTGCATCCTCTCCTCTTTGAATGACATAGTCATCGATCTGTTGTACTGCTCAAACAGACATTGCAACATGTAAAAGTGGGGTTCCAGCATATTGGCACCTCCTGTATCAGGGCTTTAACTGGTGCTCTGTTATTACTGAATAATCTGCAGCTGCTTCCGGGCTTTAAAAGAATGACCGAAATGAGTGCATATTCTTTTGCATGTGGTCATTATGTTGCTGACTATGTCTTCCTTTTTGAGGAAGACTTACACCACCAGGCTGATGCAATGGGCCAAACACAGGACCCTGAAATCGTCTCTATCTGACATGGCCTTGACTCTGTTACTACAATTGTCCGTGGTAACAAACCAATTCTAAGACCTCTGGGTCGCAGCCATTCATACACCTTTCTGTTAAAATCCTCTGAGATGTTTATAGCTGTATGTGATTTCTCCATCGCAAACATGGCCACTGTTGCATGGCGCCAAAAGCTCTTAAAACTTTCTTCAGGTCCAAGACCTGAAGATATCTTTTGCTTTAACCCTGCAAAAGGGATCCAGTGTGCAGGGATTCACATGCAATCAATCGCCTGACAACTGGTCCACATGTCTGTCATCAGGAGGATGGTGTGAACAACATTTTGCTTCAAAGCTTGTCCAACCAACTGCAGCACATCATGATGCAGCGCTGGAACAGTCACTTTGGAAAAATAGGTCCTACGTGATACCTTCCATTTTCGGCAGACGGCTGCCACAAATTCTGACAATCCCACTCCTTCCACAAAGAAAAGGAGGAGGTCCAGCGCTAACATTTTTGCCAGATTCCCATTGTACAAACTTGCGTTTGGGTGGTTTCGCTCATGGGCCCCTCCTGCCTAAACTTGCCGCAATATTAGCCTGATTTTCTTCTTTTCTTGGGGCACTGACACAGGCGTCTTTTGAGAAGTAGATGCTAGTGGTAGACTCAATGTGCTCATGGTGGTGGGGCAGTCACTGTATGCCGTGGTGTCTACATCTCACTCTGAGTCTTCTTGTGCCATTGTGAAATAGCTGAGGTGGGTGAATCCTCTAGCACACTGCTGGGGACAAGGCTGCTTTGCATGAAGATGTCACCTTCTTCTTCTTCACCATCACCTTCTACCATGATTGGACTTGTAGCTCATGTTCCTTGGCTCTTCCCACCACCACGACCACGTTCAGCAATTTTTTAAGCTGTTCCTCCCTCTTGATTGTGTGGTGTTTTTTCATATGGGTCGCCTGGCCTCTGGTACCATAATGTGTACCAGGCTTACCTCGACGAACATTTGTGTGGCAAATGGTGCATACTGCAATGTGCTCCCCCTATTTGCTAACTGTAAAAATTTCCCAAACTGGGGAGGAGTACTTTTTACTGTGCCACTTCCAATGCCTGAAGAAGAACTGGAGGTAGGTCGGCATGTCATCGATTGCCTCTCTGCATCTCCTGAGGCATGGGTTGGTGCAGGTCTCAGCTGGGGCTTTGCAAATATGGGAGCTAGTGACAGTGATACCCTTACCACATCCCTCAGAGCTGGTTGAATAGCAATGTCAGATTCCTCTGTGTCACCTTCCACCATGACTACCTCTTCATTGTCATCCTCCTCTTCATCCCCTTCCATATGTCTAAGTCTTTCTCAAAACTTTCTTTTCCCTTGCCTCTCCTGTTGTCTCCTGGTCTCTGTTGGGGTCCACTCCATGCCCCTATCATCATCATCATCAGAAGTGGTGCTTGGAGAAGATGGTGCAGTAGTACCCTTCCTTTTCTTTGCTGGAGATCTGGGAGCCAATGATTCTAAAAGAGGAGGTTCAACTTCTTACTCGAAAGGAAGCTCAACCTCCTGTTCTGCTCCACCAGCAGACAAATTTAGTATTTTTGGCTGCGGCTGCTCTCTACTTTGCTGTGTTTCCTGAAATGATTGTGTGCTACTTTGCGAAAGGGACACATCCAATTCAACATCACTACACGTCGGCATCAACATGATTGCATTGGCTGCCTCACTAACTGGCACGGTTCTGAGCTTAGGTTAGGGGGGGTGGTGCTGTTGATACAGGAGTGCTGCTCTCAGCTTGCTCGCCGGAGGCCAGTGCGGTAGGCACAATTTTCCTGAAAAAGGTTGTGGTCGGCATGGCAGTAGTGGAAATCTGCTTCTTCTCTTCTCCACTAGCCAGTTTCTTGGCAGCACCTTTCTTTGGGGCCATCTTGAAACTGTCAGTTGGCAGTGGCACTTAGTTTCACAACAAGCTGAAGAGATGACTGTGTTGTGTAGTCAGTCACATGTCACAGCGTGCATAGGCATTCTGTCTGGCAGTACTGTGGGTGATGTTTCTTTTCTTGTGCGCCTAAAAGCAAACAAGCAAGAAGAACATCAGTGAAACATGGCATTTTTACAATTCAAATAGTAGTACAAACAAACAATATCATTTAGTGTGGTTACTTAGCAATAATACAGTCTAACTATCCATTTGTAAAACCACATCAATGTAAACTTACATTGTGTGCAGTACACTCAGGAAGGATCAGAAAGAGCAACAACAACATACAGATGCAACTTTTTGCTTTATGTGCATAATGTTGGGATGTGGCACTCAGGGATGTGTAGGTGACAATGGAATAATCCTCATACAATGAATGCTGCTGTGCAGTGCACCTATTTCAGTCATGAAGTTGATGCCAGATGTTAGGAAAATGGAAAACACTTTTTCAGATAAAAATAACAAAAATATTAAATTAAAACATTTAAATGAAAATACAAAAATAAAAATAAAACATGTAAAATTAAAAAAATTTAAAAAAATGTTTTTAATATATAATAACAAAAATTACAATAAAAAAATAAAATAAAACTAAATAAATTTAAAATAAAAAAAACTGTAAAATTAAAATAAATAAATCAAGGTAAGTCAAAGTATCTGCAAGCATATTAATTTCTTAAACTGCTATCATCAACCATCCATGCAAGTCGATCGCAAAGGGCCACACTGGCTGGATGCACAAATTGGCTGCCAGCCAGTACCACATGGTCATCAACAACAACTAACAAAGAGCAAGGAGGCATGGCCACAACCAAAGAAGACATGCAAGTCTATGCAAAGCACACCCACTGGCTACACAAAAGGGTTGCCAGCCACTTGGTAAGAACAACAACAACCAGCACGGAGGCATGGCCACAAACAGAGAAGACATGCAGGCACTAGCTGGCTACACAAAATGGCCGCGAGCCACATGGTCAGAACAACAACAACCAGCAAGGAGGCTTGGCCACAAACAAAGAAGACATTCAGGCCTATGGGTAAAGCATACTGGCTGGCTACACAAAATGGCCATATAAACCACACGTGATGGTGGAGATCACTCCACTGGCAGCAAGGGAGTAAGAGAGGTTAGGATGTGGATACACCCTCCCGACTAGACATTAATTGCCGTAAGGTATCCAGAACCAACAAGCTCAAGAACTAAAATAAACTAAACCTTACGTGGCGTACACCGCTGAGTGTGGAAAGGAGGCAATTCCTTTTTATTATTTAACCCTCACACACCCTATTGGTGTCATGCTTCATCATCGGGTTCACCCTGACTCCTAAAGGTCAGGGTGGGCTCGACTGTATTTCAGGGAGCACTTAGGAGATGTAGGCCAGGGTGTTTTAAAGATAAAAATCCTACTCCGTTCCCCCAGGTATGCCTTTATTCACGGGGACGTAGCGGATATTAAAAAATGTAAAAAAACTGGTCTTTTTGGAGGTTATGGTCCTATGACCCTAAGAATCTGCCAACATGTTTCAGCCCGTAAAAATGGCCTGCTCGGTCCTGGGCTTTTTTCAGGGCACAACAAGGATTCCCTCCCTGGAACTGGTTGAGAAATTTCCTATGTATGTTTTTGAAGGAACAGAAAGCTGTCCCTTCGTGAAAGAATGGAGGTTATACTTATCTCTCCCTCTGGTATGTATGTAAAAATTCCGCCTGTAAAGAAATGTGACAGGAGACAAAAGATATATCATTTATGCACTACAGTAGATAATGTCCTTGTGTACAGCTCTCCCATCATGTTAGGTGTGCTCATATTCCTGTCACTCCGTGATCTGTAATCTATGATCATATAGCAGAGCTGCTTTCGGGTCTCATTGACCCCACCTTGCCTTATTGGCAGCATGCGTTCATTTATCGCACTTCACTTTCTCTCGTAAGTAGCAAATACCTTATCCCATTGTGAACCATACACACACTACCTCAGTTAAAATCCACTTGTACATCCCGTCAGTGGCAGCACAACCTCACAGTTATTTATACACTCCGTAAAACACACTGTGAATATATTGACAACACCCTTTCTTTAGCCATACGTCTGGGTATGCCCTTACCCCAATTTGAGTGGAATAATCCTTTCTCACGGATCACGGGACGGGGTAGCCTTGTAGTCACACGCTGTTGGAAAGTAAAAGGCTACAGCGTTAGGACTCCCTGCCTCCCTCATGACCAGGAAAACATTACCTCGGTTTGTAGGAGCGCGCTCGGTCGGGACTTACTACTCCAAAGGTCCTGCCCCATTAGCAACCTATTCGGCTCCCGTATATCCCGGCATTAGCATTTTTCCTGTTACAATGCCAGTTTAAATAACACGGCTCGTCCGTGTCCAAACTACTCAAGGAGGGGTGTAGTTCCCACACTGACGCCCATATTCAGCGTCATTTCCTGTGCGCGTATTACTAAAAACTACAGATCCTAACGCCGTCATGGGAAATGTAGTTTCCAATACCGTGTTTGTCAGTAATGTCTATGCGCCTTACCTACTAGGACTACCAATCCCGTTAGATTCATGGGGACTGTAGTATGTTGAAAAATGATCGCGTGCATAATTTCTCGATCTTTCAACACTTCATTACAAATTCCACTGATATAAAAATAGAAAATTCATATTTAGACAATACTACTAGAAGCCCATGGGTAGTTATATGTTACACATAATTGGGCTCGAGTAGTATTGGCATAGATTTAAATACCTCACTACCTTGTCAGAATATAAGCTCCAAAGTCAGGTTTATAGCAAGGGATTGGAACACTTGCTAGTGATAATGTCTTATTTCACAAACAGCCCTCTCGGGAGGTATGACCTGGTGTTCTCACTAATCTCTGGGCTACTGGCAACACTACCCAGGACCTCCCTTCCTATTCTTATGTGTTGCTCCAGAATAGGAGACCTATATCTGCCTTCTTATCAGGTGGTCACCTAGTCAGATTTTCTGAGGGGCATTTTTTTGATACACAATATCCACTCATTGTGTATTTTGAAAAGCAGATGCATGTTAATTTTCTACTCCTGTGGTATTATTTGTACAGGCTATCAAGACGTACTTAGTTAGCTCTCTAGTATCCACAGGTTGTAGGTGTAATACCAGTTTCTTCAATAGCTTCTACTCAAAGCATTCCACGAAATGGTGTCGTTCAGACCTTGATTATCAGTTCCCAGTTTGTAGACCCATCGTTGCTCTTTTCCTAACAACCTCTTGGAGATGTTAGGTCCTTCTTTCACTACCTTCTGCCCTCCTCCGTCCATTATGTCGCCTGAGATGTTGGCATTCGAGGAAGCAGTGAACAAAGAGGTTGAATCACTCCAACCTAACTACAATTCTTACAACAACCTGGTGAGTAAAGTGCAAAGAAAGGCATTGGAATCATTGGCCAAATGAAAAAACCTGATCATCAAACCTGCACGACAAAGAGGGAGGCGAGTGGCCATGCAAGGATTAATGCATGTGGATCTGCGCGCATCATCCCTCCTTTCGGATGGAAGAAGCTACAGGAAAGCACAGGAGATCCGAACACTACGGTTTCTAAAAGAGACCATGTGCTTGACATCACCGCTAAAGCATTGGAGAGGAGATGGATTACAGAGAATAGAGAGGGTTTCCTCAACAGTGCAGAGAACACGAGACACACGTTATTTTTTATACCATTCCAAAAATACATAAAGGAAGAGGTCCCCGCCTCCCTCGGAAGACCCATCGTCTCTGGGATTGGAGTCCCAGTTCTTGAGCCCCTCTCGAAATATACCAACTTCTTTTCTACATACCACTTGTAACTAAGATTAGATCATACGTGTAGGGACACTAAAACATCTCCTAAACATGCTTACTGAAGTCGAGTAGTGACAACCTTCTAAGGAAACAGTGGCCTGTGCCTGAGGCCCCGTTGAAGCTCTGCATACAGAGCATTCCACACGAGGAGAGCCTTCAGTGATTATAGGAAACTATACTGAACGGACAGAGTAATGGCCCTGGGAGGCACCAGTCACATTCATCCACTGATCTCATGCGTCATGTGCCCTCACAAGAGGGCTTTTTCAGATTTGAGGACCAGCTATGTCTGCAAGTCCACTGGACCTCCATGGGCAGTACTTTTGCCCACCAGTATTGCCTGCCTGCTCATGGGCCACCTACAGGAGGAACACATCTGGTCCAACAATCCTTTACTCTGGAAAGATACGCTTAAGTGAGCTAGAGATATAGATGACATTTTCGTCGTGTGGCACTGGCAATCAAGACAGCACTGCTGAGTTCCATTACCTGGATTAACAACATAAGCCCCTTCCTAGAATTTACCATGTCCTCTAACCAACATGAGGGTCTACTTTTTGGACGTGCTAATCTCCTGGCCACCGAATGGGAGGCTGGACAGTGCCCTTTGCCACCGAAACCTACTGACCCATTATATTTCCACTGCACTTTGATAGTACACGTCCTCGGTCTACTAAAGGAAAGCCTCCCTATCAGGACTAACTCACCTCAGGATACAGAGGGACTGCTCCAACATGGAAGAGTTACAATAAGAAAGCTGAAAATCTCACAAAAAGAAGTTGGAGAAGAAGAATGCCACCCAGGAAAGTGGCCAGAGCAAGCTGCGCAAGATCACGGAACAAATCACATGAGGCCCTGTTAGAGCTACACACTAAAGAAGAAGACAACCAGAGGCACTAATATGTGTGACTACTCCACAATTCATCCTTCTAACAACATCAAGAGAGATCATAAATATAGAAACTGGCGTATTCTGACTTCTAACAAATTAACTTTTGAGAAAACCGAGTGTTTAAGCGAGACAGAGGCATAAGGAACACTCTGGATCCATGCAGATGGCTGGGAACCCAAAAGTGACGCACAGCTCACACTATGGAACCAGCCTCTAGATTAAGAGGGCCATTTCCCATGTGGGAGCTGTGTGTTGTATGCCCTTTGACTAAGCATACTACAAGCATCAATCTAGAGCCTAAAGTATGACTGCGGAACAAAGGGACCACTGGGAAGTACCTCACGTCCTAATGTGGTCTACACTTGTTCCATAACATGCCGTGTAGATCCAAATATATCGAGAATGACAACCTGAAAAGTAAGAGCTACGCATTGGAGAACACAGAAATACTATCAGACGAGGCAATTACCGCGACAAAACTGACAGCCCACTCACGTAGAGAGAAAAATCCACCACGGACAGTGACCTTGAATGGACCACCATAATGAGAAAGTGAGAAAGAGAGGACCCTAACATCTCCAAGAGGTTGTTAGAAAAAGAGCAACAATGGGTCTACAAACTGGGAACTGATAATCAAGGTCTGAACGACACCATTCCGTGGAATGCTTTGAGTAGAAGCCATTGAAGAAACTGGTATTACACCTACAACCTGTGGATACTAGAGAATAACTAAGTACGTCTTGATAGCCTGTACAAATAATACCACAGCAGTAGAAAATTAACATGCATCTTCTTTTGAAATACACAATGAATGGATATTGTGTATCAAAAAAAATGCCCCTCAGAAAATCTGACTAGGTGACCACCTGATAAGAAGGCAGATATAGGCTCTATTCTGGAGCAACACATAAGAATAGGAAGGGAGGTCCTGGGTAGTGTTGCCAGTAGCCCAGAGATTAGTGAGAACACCAGGTCATACTCCCCGAGAGGGCTTTTTGTGAAATAAGACATTATCACTAGCAAGTGTTCCAATCCCTTGATATAAACCTGACTTTGGAGCTTATATTCTGACAAGGTCGTGAGGTATTTAAATGTATGCCAATACCACAAGCCCAATTGAGTGTAACATATAACTACCCTTGGGCTTCTAGTAGTATCGTCTAAATATGAATTTTCTATTTTTATATCACTGGAATTTGTAATGAAGTGTTGAAAGATCGAGAAATTATACACGCGATCATTTTTCAACATACTACAGTCCCCATGAATCTAACGGGATTGGTAGTCCTAGTAGGTAAGGCGCATAGACATTACTGACAAACACGGTATTGGAAACTGCATTTCCCATGACGGCGTTGGGATCTGTAGTTTTTAGTAATACGCGCACAGGAAATGATGCTGAATATGGGCGTCAGTGTGGGAACCACACCCCTCCTTGAGTAGTTTGGACACTGACGAGCCGTGTTATTTAAACTGGCATTTGTAACCGGAAAAATGCTGATGCCGGGATATACGGGAGCCGAATAGGTTGCTAATGGGGCAGGACCTTTGGAGTAGTAAGTCCCGACCGAGCGCGCTCCTACAAACCAAGGTAATGTTTTCCTGGTCATGAGGGGGTCAGGGAGTCCTAACGCTGTAGCCTTTTACTTTCCAACCGCGTGTGACTACAAGGTTACCCCGATCCGTGAGAAAGGATTATTCCACTCAAATTGGGTAAGGGCATACCCAGACGTATGGCTAAAGAAAGGGTGTTGTCAATATATTCATAGTGTGTTTTACGGCGTGTATAAATAACTGTGAGGTTGTGCTGCCACTGATGCGACATACAAGCGGATTTTAACTGATGTAGTGTGTGTATGGTTCACAATGGGATAAGGTATTTGCTACTTACGAGAGAAAGTGAAGTGCAATAAATGAACGCATGCTGCCAATAAGGCAAGGCGGGCTCAATGAGACCCGAGAGCAGCTATGCTATATGATCATAGATTACAGATCACGGAGTGACAAGAATATGAGCACACCTAGCATGATGGGAGAGCTGTACACAAGGACATTATTGACTGTAGTGCATACATTATATGTCTTTTGTCTCCTGTCACATTTCCTTACAGGCCAGATTTTACGTACATACCAGAGGGAGAGATAAGTATACCCTCCATTCTTTCCACGAAGGGACAGCTTTCTGTTCCTTCAGAAATATACATAGGAACATTTCTCAACCAGTTCCAGGGAGGGAATCCTTGTTGTGCCCTGAAGAAAGCCCAGGACCAGAGCAGGCCATTTTTACGGGCTGAAACATGTTGGCAGATTCTTAGGGTCATAGGGACCAAAACCTCCAAAAGACCTGTTTTTTACATTTTTTAATATCCGCTACGTCCCCTTGAATAAAGGGATACCTGGGGAACGGAGTAGGATTTTATCTTTAAAACCCCTGACCTACATCTCCTAAGTGCTCCCTGAAATACGGTCGAGCCCACCCTGACCTTTAGGAGTCAGGGTGAACCCGATGATAAAGCATGACACCAATAGGGTGTGTGAGGGTTAAATAACAAAAAGGAATTGCCCCCTTTCTGCACTCAGCGGTGTACACCACGTAAGGTTTAGTTTATTTTAGCTCTTGAGCTTGTTGGTTCTGGATACCTTACGGTAATTAATACACAAAATGGCCACCAGCCACATGGTCAGAACAACAACAACCAGCAAGAAGGCATGGCCACAAACAAAGAAGACATGCAGGCCTATTGGGAAAGCACACTCGCTGGCTACACAAAATGGCCACCAGCCACATGGTCAGAACAACAACAACCAGCAAGGAGGCATTGCCAAAAACAGAGAAGACATGCGGGCCTATGGCAAAAGCACACTGGCTGGCTACACAAAATGACTGCCGGCCACATGGTCAGAACAACAACAACCAGCAAGAAGGCATGGCCACAAACAAAGTAGACATTCAGGCCTCTGGGGAAAGCATACTGGCAGGCTACACAAAATGTCCACCAGCCACATGGTCACAACAACAAGCAGGAGGCCTGGAAAACAAAGAACACATGCAGGCCTATGGTGCACACTGACTATGCAAAATGGCCCCTGGCCACATGGCATGGGGAACAACAAAGACAAATGGTGGCCTATGGCAAACACACACACACACTGGCCAGACAAAGGAGGCATGGTAGCACAGAGAAGACAGCATTAATTCAACAATGCCAAAAAACAAAAACTAATGGGGCTAAATATGTTTCCAACAACACACATTCTCCAAAGCCATTACCCAACCTATACACTGTTTGAAGGAACAAAAAAACATGAAATACCACTAAAAAACACATTTTGGGCCTGATTCACAGAACTAACTTACGTCAAAAACGTAAAGTTAGTACTTTTTGGTATTCACAGAATACACTTACTCATTTTGGTATTCACAGAATGAACTTACTCATTTCGGTATTCACAGAAGTTAGTAGTCCTAACTTTAGACTTCTAAATGCCTTCTGTGAATATCGAAGTCTTAGTTAGATTTTTCAGTTTAGGAGCAGTGTTAGGAGTCCTAACTTACTACTCCTAAACTGAGAAAAATCCTAACTTCAAGACTTCGGTAGTCACAGAAGGCATTTAGGAGTTCTAAAGTTAGGAGTCCTAACTTTACGACTCCTAAACTGAGAAAAATCCTAACTTCAAGACTTTTGGTATTCACAGAAGGCATTTAGGAGTCTTGAAGTTAGGAGTCCTAACTTTACTACTCCTAAACTGAGAAAAATCCTAACTTCAAGGCTTTCGGTATTCACAGAAGGCATTTAGGAGTCCTAAAGTTAGGAGTCCTAACTTTACGACTCCTAAACTGAGAAAAATCCTAACTTCAAGACTTTTGGTATTCACAGAAGGCATTTAGGAGTCCTGAAGTTAGAGTCCTAACTTTACTACTCCTAAACTGAGAAAAATCCTAACTTCAAGACTTTCGGTATTCACAGAAGGCATTTAGAGTCCTAAAGTTAGGAGTCCTAACTTTACGACTCCTAAACTGAGAAAATCCTAACTTCAAGACTTTTGGTATTCACAGAAGGCATTTAGGAGTCCTGAAGTTAGGAGTCCTAACTTACTACTCCTAAACTGAGAAAAATCCTAACTTTAAGACTTTCGGTATTCACAAAAGGCATTTAGGAGTCCTAAAGTTAGGACTACTAACTTCTGTGAATACCGAAATGAGTAAGTTCATTCTGTGAATATCAAAAAGTACTAACTTTACGTTTTTGACGTAAGTTAGTTCTGTGAATCAGGCCCTTTGTTTTTAATCCAATGAATGTCATCCATGGCCTAAATGATGTTTCCATACAGGGCCTACTGGCAGGAAGGCCCATTGGCAGACTAGGCCACAAAGTGAATTAAATCAATATTGCAAATTTGTTAAAAAACATGGCTAAAATGTAGTAAATTGTGCAAACTTTTCCTTTACAAACGAAGAAAAATTCAATGCAAAAAAATAACTAGTCCCCTACTAAAACTGCAGGCAACCCACCACAATAGATTTAAAAAATTGAATAAAAGTACAAATAAATCTAGGTGCATGTCCCGAATCAAACAAAAAACATCCTGCTACACCAGTTTTTCAACTTACTTGTGATAGTTCAAAAACAAAGTCCTCAAATCCAATAGTATATATGCAGCAGACAAGAAGAGTGATCCTTCCAGCTCCAAATCACAATGAAAAGTGACCAGGAGTGGGACAAAGCACTGGGAGGAGCCTGCTGGACAGGAACAGGAAGTTGGAGTCTCTGGAGCACTTTTCTTCCTGTTTTAAAAAAAAAAGTTTTAAAAAATGGCTTCCCGCTCCCAAAAAAAACTCCAACAGCCAGTTTGAGAAGAAAATCCTCTCCAAATGAGTCTCAACTGCACTCTCAAGCAGAATAGCTGCTCGACCGCTCTGTTTGCGATCGGCACTAAGATTACTAGACTGGCACCGTTGCAGCCGGAAGCCTTGTGAGTGAGGGCGAAGTCTCACGGGAGCTCGCTAGTGGTGTGAGAAGTCTCGCACTCGGGCTGAGACTTTTGCCGCTCACGGTTGAGAGCCAAAAGACAACTCGAGTGCGTGAACGGGAAAAAACCCTCCGCTTCGCACCCGAATGGCAGAATTCAGGAATTGCGTGCTCTTCCGCAGAGTGCGGCATGCCTGAATTCTGCAACTCCGCAAGAGGAGCAGAGTTTACCGCCTGGGCTTATTCAGTAGCCCTTTCAACATGTCTGAGGCCTGCCATTGCAGAACCTGTGTGTGCAGTTCTGAACTGCCATGTCAAGCTCACAAGTTAACTCTCTTGGCAGGCCCAAACCTTCCTTTTTAATGCATATAAGCCACCCCTAAGGTTGGCCCGGGACAGCCTCTAGGGCAGGTTGCAGTGCATTTAAAAAGTTGGACATGTACTTTTAAGTTTAACATGTCCAGGTAGTGAAAAACTCTGAAATTCATTTTTACCTACTGCAAGGCCTATCTCTCTCACAGGTTAACATTTGAATTACTTTATTACATCTGATAAGTGCAATTTCCATGTAGGAAGAGATGGAACCCCCAAGTTTGGTGTCTCTGGAATCAAAATGTAGAATCTTAACTTATGGTAAAATTAGATTTTAAATTGTAATTCTGAAAATACCACTTTTACAAAGTTGGCATTTTATTACTTTAGCCGTTAGGTGCCTTCTGCCTGTGTCTGAATACAAATCTGGGGTGGGTGAGAGCTGGGCTTTGTGCATTTCCTCCAGACAGCCACACACAAAGGGAGCTTAGATGCAGCTGATGGGAATTCACATCCTGATGGGCCATCCTGGGCAGGATGGGAGGGATGAGATGACACGTATAGCTGAAAGGGCAGTGTCCTGTCCCCACACAAAGGGATGCATACCCCCTGTAGTAAGTCTGGAGCAAGGACAGGAAGGGCAGGGACTCTGTGCACTTCGAAGCCTCTCTTTGAAGTCTCCCCCACTTCAAAGGAACAACTGGGTATAAGTACTGAAGCCCTCACACCACCATCTCAGTACACTTCTGGATCTTTGGATACTCTACCAGGAAGAAGGACTGTTGTGCTGCTGAAGGACTGACACTCTGCTGAATTGCTGCTTGGGAATAACTGCTTTTCTGCTATGCTGACCTGCCTGCTGCCTGCTTCCCTTCTTGCCTGGGTGAGAAAGACTGGACTTACACCACTTGAACCCAAAGTTGCTCAAGGTGCTTGCCTGGTTGCCTCCTGTTGGAAGTCTCAGGGACATCAAATACTTCAATCCACTCCAAAACCATCACCTGGACTCTGCCATCTGAGAGTCTTACCCTGCCAACTGGTGCCAATCCAGTCCTCTGCCCTTGGAGGTGGGTTTAAAGTTCTGCAACAGCAAAACCCCGTGCATCACCGTTGTTGTGTGGCTAGGAACCGGTTCATCTCCTTCGACTCCGATGCATTGCTGCTGCTGCCAGGATCTAGGACATCGCCGGCTGCGTGGCTTGATGACAATGCATTGCCTACATCAGAGGGGTTCGATGATGACGCATCTCTGATTTGCATGGCTCGGAAACCGACACATTGCCTATGTCTCCAGGATTGATGCATCGCCTTCCTTGCTCCTCGCATCTCGCCATCGATGTTGACCCAACCCGGAACCAAAGTACTGTTATCAGCAGGCCAATGCTGGTCCCTGTATCCGACCAGCTCTCCATCTGGGTGGGCCTGAACGTTTGAATTTGACCCAGTTTTGAGCAACCAGATAGCCCCAGTGGGCGCTTTATGCTTTTAAGCACTATATTTCAAGATAGTCTTTACAAATTCATAACTCTGATTCTACTTATCGGACTTTTGTTTTTGTGGTCTTGTTTTGTTTAATACATTAACCTCTATTTTTCTACTGAGATGTGGTATCTTTTTATGTGATGTTTTCACAGTTTTACTGTTTTAAGTGTTGCACAAATACTTTACACATTGCCTCTTAAGTTAAGCCTGACTCCTTTGTGCGAAGCTACTAGAGGGTGAGCACTGGTTAATTTAGGGGTGTATCTGACTTACCCTGACTAGGATTGTAGTTTCTGCTTGGAATGGGTGCATATCTCTGCCAATCAGAAATCCCAATTTCTAACTATTATTAAATAGCATATGTGTCTTGACTTTAAAACACTAAAGCGTCCTCTATTAAACCCTTACATAAAATAAGTTTAGAAATGCAGGGGCCTATTTTTTAAGCCACTTTGCATTGCTCTTGCACCAAGCGACGTGGTGCAAGAGCGACTCAAAACTTATGTGTGATTTATGAAGCCACGCAAGGCCATTTTGTGTGGCCATGAGTGGCTCCATAAAACTGGAGTAAGGAACACCTAGAAGGGTGTTCAACAGGTGTTATGTGGGTGTTCCCACGAACTCCCCTGGTTTTTGATGCATTCTCATATTTGCCAGAACTGGTAGACCTGGAAATGCACCAAAAAGATATGCCCTCTTAGGTAAGACATGACGAGGAGAAATGTCTTAATTTCTCCTTGTCACTTCCTCTTCCTATGTGTGCTGCATTCTGCAGAACACACAGAAAGAGGAACATGTCTCTCAGTATTGTTTTTGTGCAGGAATGTGTCCCTTTCTGCACAAAAACCATCCTGCATGCAACGCAGGCACCTATGCACAATGGTGCAAGGGTGCCTGCTTTGGTGCTAGGCAGTCAAAAGGGCGTCAGCGCAGAGGAAAAGGCAGGAATGCGTCACATTGCCTTAAGTACGGCACATTCCTTCCCTTTCCCTGTCATGCAGTGCAGCTCAGCAAGGTAACTTGCTGCGCTGCACTGTGTGACATTCTAATAAATAGGCCAACAGTTTTCAAAAAAGCCTAGCATAGGTTTACTAACTTCTAAAGTTCTACTGTGCCACTCATCACACTAATATCCAAGATAAAGCTCAAGAGGGTGAGCAAGACTACAGATTGTCAGCAGGCTGTTGACTAGTATAGAACTACTTTTTGTGAGGCACATGTGGGGCACGTGTTCAGCAGTACTAGTCATGGCGGTGCTGGACATCTACCAGCCCATCGTCATGCGGACTGACACCTTAAATCATGGCTCTGGTGCGCTTCTCTCCCAACTAAATGAGATGAGCCAGGAAAAACAATACTTTTTATCAGCAAATGGTTAATGGTTACTATTCATGGAGCAGATCTTAGCAGAAGTAGAAACACAATATTTCAATCATATTAGCATTGACATTGTTAAGTCTTTACTTGCTTGGGGTCACACTTATCATTTTGAATACTCACAAGTACCTCATGGGGCTCATTACCATTTAAGTGGAGAATCCAAGTTGCTCTGTTTGGCCATATCATTGTAGGCAAAGGATTTGTTCATTGATCATTTGTCAGACATTCTCAGGTGAATGCAGATGGAAATTCAAGGAAGTTCAACTAAATGGATGAATGAGACTCTGAAGGTGCCTGGTAGCTTTTTGCTTCAGTCTGATCTGGGAAGGATGAGTTGTACAGGTGAAAACACGCAACAATCAGTGCCATTCCCACCATTTTCTCTATGTCGCTTTACACATCTCCAGTCTTTTCTCTTTTTGACAACTCATCATCAAACATCTTTATTTCGGCATTTCAGACATAAAGGAACAGATATATAACATATACGGTAAAAGTACAATAAAAACGCTAAATTAAGTGTATATTTAGTACGTAATAAAACAATCTGTTAAAACTGTACAAGCATAGGCAGGTGCTGAGTTATCGACGTCATCAATGAGAGCAGCTTTTATTCAAATAAGCATAAAGTGCATTTATTTTCCTATATTCTTAATGTGCAAAATTTGCAGAAAGAAGTGGGGAGTTGGGAAACGGAAATAAAAGGGGGCAGTGCTATCAACATGACATCTAATAATGGTTGGGTTGGCAATTTGCTACCTCCGTAAATGCCTCTCTCCCGCCTAAATAAAGCAGTGTTTATGCCTGATGCGCCACATGCAGTGCAGAAACCTAGAGGCTGTATATATTAGATGGTAACGTGTGTCAGATTGCAAGATCCCATAGGCATCCGGATACTGCCTAACTCCCATGTTGCGGCAAACTTGCATCAGCCATTTAAGCCTACCCCTCTTTTAAGCTAGGAAATTGAAGAGAATGTGCGTCACAGATTCAGTAGGTGTACCTCAGGGCAAGAAATCCTTCTTGGTGGTGCGCGTGCACCAGCCCAAATGTCAGTAAAAGAGTGCAGAGGCAGGGTCCTGAGCCTAAACTGGATGAATAGCTTCCTTGCCAGTGCAGATTGTGTCTCGTCACGAAACTGCTCTGCTTTGTAATCGTCCTTCAACTGAAGGAAGGATGCGGCCAAGGTGCCTTGCCACCTCCCTTGATCCCAATCCTTTTTTGCGTTATTAATATATTTGTATATTTTGAGATATTAATAACGTGCTATATATTCAACATTTTATTTCAATTGAGTTAATTTTGCTGTGCTGTATCTAGACTGTCCTACCCTGCCTATCTTGGTCTCCAATTTGACTGATTATCCATGTCTACCTGGAGGCTCAAGATGGTATAAGAGGCCAACATTTTGTTACAGACCAGATACCTGCAGTCCTAGTGAACGGGGAACGCCATCACCACTCTAAAATGTGATAATGCTTGGTTATCAATGCAACAGCGCATTCCTGGGGAAACTCTTGACTCAGGCACAGAAGAAATGGACACAATAGCACATCAAATATAAATTAACACCATCAATAAAAGTAGAAGCTTCAGGAAAACAAATTTCACTTATTACACAGGGAAATGGGAATGCCAATTTGTTAGTCAAAATTATACTTGATTATTAGCAATTTTAAGTCTTGCTAAAGATCAACTTATATTCTTTCCAGCAGATCATGGCATGTGCCCAAAAAGAGCAAAAGAATGCATAGGTCCCCAACACAATTAGGATAGAGGAACATGAGCAATTTACTGGATCCACACCCCGTTTAGCATGTCCCAGGAATTACCACCAATTTTCCCCACAATATATTCGGAAACTGGACTGGGAATCATTCTGTGGAAGTGGACTTAATCACACGATAATTACTGGGTGAAGTAAATTCCTGATTACTTCGAAGTGCAATTCATGTTATAGTTTTAGGACAAGCAAAGATGATGGCTTTAAACGAGAAGATACAGTCCAACTCTTCTTGGGTGAGACTGCATTCCAAGATAGGCACCAAACACAGACTCCACTTCAAGATGGCCACCAAAATTCAACACCATTCCAGTATGTTTCTTTCAGACACCAGCCCCATACTGTCGGGTGGTTCCTGTTCAGAAACTAATCCTTACTCTAAGGTGGTTTTGGTTCAAAGACTAGCCCCTTCATGTCAGGTGGTTTCTGTTCAGTGACCTTTCCCTTCCTGTCAGGCGACTTCTGCCTAACAGTACATTTAGAGCCCTGACTGGAGTCCCAGTGTGGATTGCCTTGCCTTGTATACCACAACCTATACATGTGTTGGTCAGGACCATAATTATGAGTTCCTCCTTCTGTCAGGAGCATTGTAGGTCATCATCTAGTTACTGGTGCCTGCCCAAATCTACTGAAAAAGAAAATTATAGATCAGATGCTGGCCATGTTGCCTTTGAGCCATTTAGGGATAGAAGATCCACTTTGGACATGGCTTTCCTCAGGGCAATCTTCTGGTTAATTTTCTACCCCAGAATGGGCCAGTATGTAAAGGCTTCAAAAGTTTTCCCAAGTGTTTCGTCAGGAGAGTTGAAAGTAACCATGGGACATCATGGATCGCCATACCCTGAAGACAGAACTCTTGTGAAAAATAACCAGATAAAAACAAAAAAAATTGCTCTCTACATGGTGTTCTTGTGGGGAACAGGCAGATGTGGTATCAGTATTTCATTGAGGCCCTTTCTGATTCCACCATGTTGGATTTTGAAGCAGTAACTAATTCTGACCCAGATGTCCTGTCTATTAAAGCCCTGAAATAAGAAAGCAGCCACCTATAAAGCATACTGACCCACTCCAAAAGACATGAGCATCCAATTATGGGATAATCAGGAGCTAAGCCATAGTTTATTGCCCAGTTGTCACTTCTGTCTCCAAAAGCCCAGCTTATGCTGATAACTTGTTAGGAAAGAATAACTACAGTTTGCTATATGCTGTTTCCTGATCCCCACCATTACCAGGCCACTAGGAGTTCAGAAAAGGGGCAGGGTATATAGTTATGGTTCTGGATCAGCAAAGAGGACAGCTGTAAGCAGGAAAATACAGCCCAGTTCTCTCTTAGAGATACTCTATTCCAAGGTGACCACCAAACACAAAACCCACTCCAAGATGGCCACTAAACTCTAACATGATTCCAACATGGTCCCTTCTATGACTAGTCCCTTCCAGTCAGGTAGTCCCTGGTCACAGACAAGCACCTTCCTGACATGCTGCTCCTGCCCTAGTTTATTAGATACCTGTGATCAGAGAACCAGTGTGTCACAACTTCTGTGTCTTGCTCATACTGCGGGCTTCTTTGTTCCTGCTTGTTCTATCCAGTCCTGGTCTTACTCCATCTCTGCTCCACAGTGGTTCCTACTCCTTCCCCGCTTCTGGCCTACTAGCTTCAGCGCCAGTTCTGCTTAAGTTATGGCCTTCCTTCAGCTCAGCTCCAGGTCTTCAAAATCCACCTGTGCTCCATCCCTGGTCTTTTAGTCAGCTCTGCTCCTCGCCTGCCAGCTGTAGCTCCTGCTGCAGAACCGTTTTGTCACAAGCTCTGCTTCAGCGCTGTTATTACTCCTGCCCTGGCCTCCCAGCTTCAGCACTGACTCTAATCAAATTGCGATCTTACTGCATCATTACTCCAGTCCTGTTATTACTCCTGCCACACTCCAGATCAGCTAGCTTGATTGTCAACTTTGCACGAGTTCTAGTCTTACTTCATATCTGCTTCAAACCTTCTGGCTCCAATTTTGCTTCAGTCCTGGTCTTACTTCATCTCTGCTCCAGGCCTCCCAGCACCAGATCTGCTCCAGCGATGGCCTTTTTCCAGCTCTGCTCCTGTCCTGGTTATAACCATATCCAAAGCTTCAAACTTGCAAGAGCTGGTCTACGATTGGGACCCTTCACCTTGTAGGTTTTTAGTGCATTTGCCTTTTTTCTCCTTGCTCAGTCAGGCACCACTTTCCAGAGGGCACCCTTTCTGTAACCCGTGTTACAACCAGGACAGACAGTGAGGCTTCCTGAATGGGTCACTCTTTCCTCCGAGCCTCTAAGAGGTGAAGGATCAAACCCCTTGTCCAGATCTTAGCAGACCTTTAGGGGCCAAGGGTTTGCGAAGGGATCAAAATGTAATCGCCTGCTTGTGATCATAGCCAAAGAGTGGGCTTGTTTTTATCAGCCGCCTTCAGCCATTGCGTGTCTGATATGTCCTTCTCATTTTAGAACAACCCACAAAATTTAACAGATGTATTTCTTCTTTTCTGTGTAAATTTTCCACTTGTGATGAAGCAGCCAAGGGTGCCATTTAGATCAAAGCTGATCTTCACAGAACGATTCTCTTCACTTACTAGGAGCCTGTGCATAGACATGTCTCACCTGACAGAGCTTTAAGTGACACAATCCCTGTAGAGCCTTCCTAGTGTTGGAGGACCTGTTGGAGTTTGCATTATTTATTGGATATTATCTTTGTTTTCAATCCTTTCCTGTGATTCTATGAGAGGGCTTTCATGCTTTTTTGGACATTACCTTTCTTTTTACACAGTAGCGTTACTTGTGATTGGGAGCGTCTTGCAAGCTTCTATGAAAAATTGGGTTGTTGGTTGAGGGGGGTGAAACCCCACTCAAGCAACAAATACAACCCTTATCAGGGTGAACCACAAAAAGTCACTTAATTAACCTATGCCAAACCCTCTGGCAGCTTGGCGCAAACACAGTCAGGCTAAACTTATACGTAATGTGTAAAGTATTTATGCAGCACTTAAACAGCAATAAAGTGAAAACACCACACAAGAAAAACCCTAGACTAATTTAGAAAAATAGAGTACATTTTAATAAATAATTTGACACCAAAACTACAAAAATCTTATCAGTAAAACCAAATCAGAGTATGAATTTTAAAAGTTTAAAATGAAAAATAGCACCTAACAGATGAAAGCACCAAAAGTAGGCATCTAGTCATACGAGGCTGGGACAAAGTGAAAGTTGTGGCTCACCATGATGGATTGCGGTGCGCCCCAAAGTGGATTGGTTCCAGTCTCTGCTTGCCTTCAGATTTTGAAGAATGTTTGAAGAAAAATGTCTGCCAAGGTAAAGTTCAGCAGGGCAAGGCAGCTAGTGGTGTTTGAGGAGGAGATGTCATCGTCGGACAGCCACTGAACAAAGTCGCAAAGAAGATTTCTACATTCAGATGTACTCGTTTTTATAAAAGTTGAAAATCTCTAGTTGGACGAAGCTGTAGGCAGTAGCTGACGAAGTCTTCACGAGGTCGGTTATCCCTTCAGCTAGGTGCTACTGAACAGGATTTGCTGTTGGGTAGAGGAACATAGATGGAGCTGCAGTGAAGTCAGACCAACCGGTGATGCACCTTGGGTGGATCGGCGATCAGGTATTTCCTGGTATCCTTTCGGTTCTCAGAGCATCCAAGATTTTGATTTGGGATATCTGGCAACCTTTAGCATCACTTTTAAGGGCATTGACAGGAGGTGAACCACTTTGAGAGCCAAGACTTACTCAGGCTGTTTCCAGGTGCAGGTTCAAGATGGTTGGAGCCTTTTCTGTCACTGAGACTGATTAGGCTAGCCAACTACCCCTGGAGTAACTCTGGAAGTCTTGGGTTCAAGCAGGACAGTAAGTTTTAAGCAGCAGGGTAGTCCTCTTAGGGTGCATGTCAGGTTTTAGGTAGCAGGACAGTCCTCTCGGTGCAGCAGGGCAGTCCTCTGAAGTACACAGCAGGCCACAGACAGCAGGGCAGTCCTCTACAAGTCTTTTAGCAGGTCCAGAATTGAAATGAAGAGTGGGTCTTAGGGTCCTATTTTTATACCTGGTACCATCTTTCAAGTGGAAGAAACGTCTGTAGTTTTCCCCCAACAGAAGTGTCTGGAATTTACTGCCTCCCTGCTCTGGTCCCAGTCTGTCTGGGGGCACAATAGGCTAGTAATAAGGGAACCAAATCTAGTGAAAAAACATTGTGAGGTTTTCACTACCAGGCCATGTAAAACTTAAAAGTACACGTCCAAATTTTTACATTTATTTTATTTTATTTTTATTTTATTTGAAGTTTTATATAGCGCGAACATGACCCGTTAGGGTATCAGAGCGCTTAACAGGGAAAGATACGTTGCGTACAGGATGGCATAAGCAAAATACAAGGGTGGGGGTTAGGGAAATGACAATAGTGGGACAAAGCCATGGATATATACAAGAGTCAATACAGTTCCAAAATCAGCGAGCGAATTGATTACAATAGGACATAAGACAGAGATATATACAGTAAATGGTACAGTTCCAAGTACAGGATGGCATAGGCAAAATACAAGGATGGGGGTTAGGGAAATGACAATTGTGGGACAAAGCCAAGGATATATACAAGAGTCAATACGGTTCCAAAGTCAGCGAGCGACTTGACTACAATAGGACAAAAGAAAAGATATGTACAATAAATGATACAGGGAGCATTGGAAGGAGTGAGAGTTGTTACACGTAGAAGGCCAAGAAATAAAGGGGATTAGGCGCAGAAATAAATCAAAAAAAGGCGGTATGTGCACCAAGGGAGCGTTATTGGAGGAATTTGCTCATTAAGAAGGTTTAAGCTTCTTTTTTGATGAGCGCCAGAGAAGGTATTCTTCTGATGGAGGAAGGAAGCGAGTTCCAGATTCTTGGTGCAGCCCCGGAGAATGCTTGATTGTATGTTTTTACCTTACGGAAGCGGGGTGGCTGGAGCACACGGTCTTTGGCGGACCGGGAGTTTCTGGATCTCCCAGATAACACAATTTTCTGGGTGAGATATGCCGGGGAGTTCGTGTACAAGGCTTTGTGAGTGATGCAGGCCAGCTTGAGTTGAGTTGGATTCTGCCTTCAAGGGGAAGCCAGTTCAAGGCCTTAAGGTGTGGTGATATATGGTCAAATTTTCTTGAGCCAGATAAGAGTCTAGCTGCTGCGTTGAGGCAAGCTTTTAGGGGGGCCTTCAAAGTCTTAGGTAGGCCAGATAGTGTGGAGCAGCCGTATTAGATTTTGGAGATAACTAACACCTGCACAGCGGTTTTTAGGTCGGCAGATCCAAGGAAGGGTTTTAGTTTCCTCAAGTAGCTCAGATGGAATCTGGCAGTTTTGGCCATCGCGTTGATGTGTTCAATCATATTCAGGTTGCGGTCCAAAGTAATCCCGAGAGATTTGGCAGAATCAACAATGGTAGGGGTGCAGTTGAGTGCTGTGATGGAGTTAGTCCATTCCAGGATGTCATTGGATTTTTTTGAGGGGGAGATGAGAAGAAACTCCGTTTTTTGGGGATTCAGTTTGAGCTGGTTGTTGGCGAGCCAATGCACAGTCAGTTTCAGGGCATCATTTAGATAGGTGATCTCCTCAAGAGAGGAGTTTTTAATGTATAGCTGAGTATCATCGGCATACATGTGGAAGGAGATGTTGGCCGAGTGGAGAATTTCAGCTAAGGGTTCGAGGTAGAGATTGAAGAGGGTAGGGGACAGAGTAGAGCCTTGCGGGACACCGATGGAGATCGGGGAGGGAGCAGATAGATTGTTGTTGACAAGGAATCTCTGGGTGCGGTTCTGGAGGAAGGACCAAAACCATTTGATGGCGGTACCCCCTAGACCCATCCTGTGTTCGAGGCATTCAAGAAGTTTCTCGTGGTTAACCGTGTCGAATGCCGAGGAGAGATCCAGAAGGATCAAAAGACAGGTTTTGCCTTGGTCAAGGGTTAGGAGAGCATCGTCACCGATGTGAAGAATAGTGGTTTCAGTGCTGTGCCCAGGCCTGAACCCAAATTGGAATTCGTCGAGTAGATTGAAATTGGCGATGTGTTGGCTTAGTTGTAGCTGCACACATTTCTCCAGTACTTTTGCGAGAAGAGGGATATTCGAGATAGGTCTGAAGCTATCTGGAATTTCCGGATTCAGAGTGGGTTTTTTTAGGATGGGGATTACTTTCCCGGTTTTCAGGGAGTCAGGTATGGTCCCTTGGAGAAGGGAAGCATTGATAATGGTAGTCCATATGGGGCGATGAGTGAGGCGTCGCTGCCAAGCAGTTGGCAGGGAGGGGGTCATTAAAGTGGGTGTTCGGTTATAAGGAGGATAGAATTTCCGAGATGGAATGGTCATCATAAAGTTCGAAGTTGGACCAGTGAGCCTTGTTTTTGGGTATTGCTTGGTGGGGACGAGAGGAGAGATGGGTCCCAGAAGGAGGGAAGTTTGAGGAGGCATTGAGTTCGTTACCAAGCGAGTTGATTTTGGTTGGGAAGAAGGAGGAGAACTCATCGCAGGTTATTGGGGATTTAGTAGTTTCTTTTGCTGATTTTGCTAGTTTGTTTGATTGAAGTTTGACTATTTCGAAAAGTTTGCGTGGTCTGTTCTTGGCATTTTCCAGCACTGATTTGAAGAACTCTTTTTGGACAAAAGGATATTCTTGTTGTAGGTATTTCTGGCTTGACGGAGGAGTTTAAGTTGGGAGGCTGAAGGGTGCTGTCTCCAGTTCCTTTCTTTCAGACGGAGAGCTCTCCTTTCATCATTGAGGGGTCCGCTGAACCAAGGGTTTTTGTCTTTGATTTGGGACCTTTTGAGCTTAAGCGGGGCCAGATCATCCAAAATGTTAGTAATAGTCGAGTTGTAGTGATTTGTGAGGTCGTTGACCTTAGATAGATTCTGGGGGGGGGAGAAGCTCATTCTTGCAGCGGGCTGTCAGCTTCTCGAGGTCCAGGCTCTTAGAGTCTCTGAGCCAGCGTTTTGGTTTCACCGGTTGCCCAAGGCGTTTCAGAGGATGGTCAGGTATAGTAACGGTGATGATGTGGTGGTCTGACCAGTCACATGGCTCTATTGAATTCAACCTGACCGCTGAAGCCTTAGCGATAATCCAGTCCAAAGTAGCGCCTTTTGTGTGGGTAGGCAGGGTGCAAGCCTGGGTGAGTGATTGATCGGCGAGGAAGACTTTGACAGCGTTGACCTAGGAGTCATTAGGGTAATTCCAGTGCATATTAAAGTCACTGAGGAAAAAGTCATTGGAGTGGGGAGAGACCTTAGCAGTGATGATTTCCATGAGGAGGTCCGAAAAAGTGTCGTCCCTGCCTGGGGGGTGGTAGAAGATGTGCAATTTGCATAGCTGAGAAGTGTGACTACTAATGGAGAGGGCAAAATATTCACAAGAGTCCGTGGGTTCAGCGTGGAGTTCTGTGACGAGGAGGTCTGAGTGGGAGATGCAAGCAATGCCTCCCCCCTTCTCAACTTGTCTGTCAAATCTGATGATGGTATAGTTGGGCGGGACCAATAGGTCAAGGTAAGGAGATGAGGATTCATTGATCTACGACTCTGTTAGGATAGCTCCATCAGTGTTATGGCTAAGGATGAGGGCTGCGATGTCCGAGGCGTGTCTTGAGGCTGACCGGAAGTTAAGAAGGAGGCCGGAGAGTGGGGCTTCAGAACGAATGTTGTAAGACGGGGAGGTTAAGGGTACTTTTCTTAAGTTGTTACTGTTTACCCCTCTGTTACGGAGGGATGATAACCTGGTTGTGTTGATTGCGATAGTGGGAATCAGGCGATCGACTTCCTTGTCAGGAGGACAGGGGGCATCGGGGGGCTCATATAAGGTGAGAGGAGGGTAAGGGTCTCCTCCTCCGAGAGGTGATTTGGAAATGTGCAAGGGCGAAGGTGTCTGCTGGCCAATGGCATGGGCTGGAGAGTGGGTATGGTGAGCAGGGGGGGGCAGAGTTGAGAGAGGGCTTGGAGGTGGCGATGGCGTGTTCAGTGAGGAGAAGGATGTTCTTCAGATCAGATAGGGATTTCTGGATTCTCTGAACTATAATGGATGCTCTAGTGTTCAGGGTTTCAAAGTCCAAAGGTATGGGTTGAGCTTGCGGGTAGGGGACCTGGGGGTCAGGACAGGGTCTATTGGCATGTGCGGGAGGCCAGTAACCTGCCTCCCAGGTTACTGGGAGGCAGGGAGAGAGGAGTGCTAGGCAAGCTCCGAGAGAAGGGGGTCCTGGGAATGTTGCGGGGAAAGGTTGGTGATTGTTAGTTACTGAGCGAGAGGGCAAGAGGCGAAGTTGGGTGGCGGGGGCGGAGGCGAAAACCTTGTGGCTGATGCTAGAGGTTGGGGGGGAGGAGGGAAGATCTCTGAACACACTAGGGGAGAGGCTGTCTCTAGATTTGGACTGAGTGGGGAGCGTGATGGGGGGGTTTGTGCCAATCCGACCAGAGGGAGGGAGAGAGGGTGTGGAAGAGGGAGAAGCAGCAGCATTAGTAGGTCTAGATGGGAGGCCCTTACTCTTGGGATTGGAGTTAAGTGGACCGGCGCTGCGAAGGGGGTCAGGGGGTGACAGCAGGCCCAGGGGGTGCATGGAGGAGTTAAGAACTAGTTTCGTGAGGGTGGCGAAAAAGTCAGCGAATTTATTGAGATCAATGTCTGATGCTTGGATCAAGACAATGCCGTTTTTGTAAGCGGTAATGGTAAGGTCGGCTTTAAGGGTATGGGATGGCACGATCGTGAGTTTGGAACCATGGGGGATGTTCCTGGCATTGTGTACGTTAAGCACGTTAAATATGGTAGTGCGCCATAGAGCAGTTTTCCTAGTGTAGAAGTTGAGGTCGTTAGTGATGATGTCCCTGTCAGCGTTGAAGTACAGGTCAGAGATCAGGGTCTCAGGGTGTCTTCTCAGGAGGGAGTGTTTAAAGGATTTAGCAGCAGACTTGGAAAGGTTGGGAGGGTAAGCTATAGTGAAGAAGTTGCACCCAGTAGCAATCAGGTCAGATCCAGCCATCATGGGAGGATGGGCTGGAAGGCCAGGGAGGGCCCAGAGATGCAGATGTGGTGGGCAAGATCTAATCGGGGAGCAGGCAGTGCGGGGAGATAGACTGAGCGCAGTGAAGCCCAGAAGCTGTGACCCAGAGGCTGCACGGGGGCAGGCAGTAGGGAGCAGGTCCAGATAAAGGTAGGAGCATCAGGAAGAAATGGGTACCAGAAAGCGCACTGTAGGAACAGTGGGAGGGACACACTGGCTTACGAGTCTTACTTCAAATGAGACATCAACACTGAGATAGAATAAGCCAAGCATAGCGGAGGCTTGTAAACGTGGGGGTTACAGGCTCTGTTTCCCTACCTATGTCATGCTACACATGCGGGCTTGAAGAGCTGAACGTAAATCCTATAATTCAATTGATAACCTGGCAGGGAGTAGATGCAGTGTGATGACGGAAGCCCAGATAGACTCTTTTGTTCCACTTATAACTTATAGGTAGTCTGAGCGCAGTGAAGCCCAGAAGCTGTAATCCAGAGGCTGCACAGGGGCAGGTGGTAGGGAGCAGGCCCAGATAAATGTAGGGGCATCAGGAAAGAGTAGGGTACCAGAGAGCACACTGTGGGCACAGTGGGAGGGACACACTGGCTTATGTTTCTTACTTCGGATAAGATATCAGCACTGAAATAGGGAGTGCCAAGCCTAGCAGTGGCTTGTAAACGAGGGGGTTACAGGTTCCCTTTCCCTACCTGCGTCGTGCTACACATACGGGGCTTGAAGGACTGACAGAAAATCCTATAATTCAATTGCTAACCTGACTGGGAGTAGATGCATCGTGACAGATGGAAGCCCAGATGGACTCTCTTTGCTACAGGCCGCACGCGACCCAATCGCCCAGCGAGGCAGACGAAACTGGCCTCGCTGCAGCGAGTCACAAGATGGTGGCCCGGAGAGTCACCAAATGGCTGCCGACCCCAGGGGGCAGAAGCAGGCCGGTAGATGGGGTCACGAAGAGAGCGGAGAGAGGGATACTCTCCCTCCAGGAGGGTCGAAGTAGGCCGGGTGACGGGCAGAAAGGCGTCCGATGACTGGATGGCGGACAACCCCAGGGGTCCGAAAGCAAGCCGGGTGGTAGGCAGCGGACGTCTGGTGTCGGAAAGTCAGCCGACCCCAGGGGCCAAGGCAGGCCAGAAAGACGGGGTCTCGATGAGCAGGCGGGAGCCAGGCACCGGCGGCAGGCGTCCGGTGTCGGGATGAGGAGGGATGCAGGGCGTACCTTCGCAGCCGGCAGGTGTCTGGCGCCGACGAGAAGAGCTCCTGGTCGAGGTTGACTCCGGGCTGCGGGGTTCAGGGCTGCCCAGAAGCAGGCGATGAGGCTCCGCCGGCGCGGGACAGCATAGGCGTCAGAGCTCCCCCACGGTCTGAAAGCGGGTCCGGAGCCCCGAGTGGGTTCGCCAGAGTGGAGACACCTCAATCGCCATTACCCCCGAAGAAGCCGGCGCTGAAACTGCAGGCTCAGCAGGCGGACACAGGAGCTGGGAGCGTGGGCCGCACCAACGGAGAGGGCATCAGGTGGTTCAGCGAAAATGATGACTTCGAGGAAGGTGGGCGCTGTGGGCGCCGCGGCAGAGAACGGTCAGAGAACGGGTCCAGAGCCTCGATTGGGTTCACCCGAGTAAGGACACTTCAATCGCCAGTATCCCGAAGAAGCCGGTGCTGGAACTGCAGGTTCAGCGGCGGACATAGGAGCAGGGAGCGTGGGCCACATCCAACGGAGAGTGCATCGGGCGGTCCAGCGAAATTGATGACTTCGAGGATGGTGGGCGCGGTGAGCGCCGAGGCAGACACGGGAGAGCGCGTCGAGTCCGGACGTCCAGCCCTCCAGGTGCAGGTAGGTGACTCCAAATTGGAGATTCGTGGTCCAGGAGTAGTTTGCGGCACAGTTTAATGTCAATGCGGGATGGATGGCTGGGTTAGCGAGGGATATTTACCGTTACGGTGATCCCTAACCCGGGAGCTCCAAGGCTGAGCTCCTACCAGGCAGCCATCTTATGTAATGACCAGACAGAAGTGTCTGGAATTTACTGCCTCCCTGCTCTGGTCCCAGTATGTCTGGGGGCACAATAGGCTAGTAATAAGGGAACCAAATCTAGTGAAAAAACATTGTGAGATTTGCACTACCAGGCCATGTAAAACTTAAAAGTACATGTCCAAATTTTTAAATACAGTGCACCCTGCCATTTAGGCTGTTTAGGTTATACCTTAGGGGTGACTTATATGTAAAAAAAAAAGGGTGTTTTATGCCTGGTAGGGGTTTATTTTTTTAACACTTCCTACAGGCTGCAATGGCAGTCCTTTGACATGTTTTCATGGGCTTCTTATGTACGTGATACAATAAGTGCTGCGGGCCAATTAGTAGCTTTTAATTTACCAGGCCTGGATATATGGTATGCCACTTCACAAGAGACTTGTAAGTAAATTAAATATGGAAATGAGGTGTAAATCAATTTTAACATGTTTTAGGGAGGAGCACAAAAACTTTAGCACTGGCTAGCAGTGGTAAAGTGCACAGCGATCTAAGGCTAAAAAATGAATTAAAAAACACAGGAGAGGAGGGCACAAATAGTTTGGGGGTGACCCTGCAGAGAGAGTCAAGTCCTACAGCTTCTTTTTATGAATGGTGTTGCTTTCCATTTTCCCTTTTTGCCTGAATTTTTTGGGAAGAAAACTATTTTCTGGTGGCAACATCCGCAGTATGTTTAATGCAGTGTTCCCATACAAATTGACTGCTATACCATGTTATCCAGTGAGATGCTGGTCCTCTCACAGGAGGACTGCCATTGTATGTAAAGTAACACAGATGGAGACTACAGCCATTTGATGCAGTAAATATCCATTAAAACCCCTCAGAAACATGGCCATATATTCAATTAAATTGTTTTGTATATTAACATATTTCCCTTTAGAAGTTTAATTTAAAACTGTATGTAATAATAGAAATAAAAAGTATTTAAAGTAAAATATATGAAGATGTTAATTAATGTAATTGTTTTTTACATGTGTCCCTATGTGTTATGGTTATTCTCTGCCTCCATTGAATTCTATAGGAGCGTGTTGCAATACCAGGGGCTGGCCAAGTGCAGTGCATGACTTATTCCAGGATGAGCTGGAGTACACTCAAGCCTATTTTGTCAGTAGTACTGCTATACTATGCTTACATGTGCTTTTGTAAATTACAATTGTCTTACTCTTTTGTAGGTGTGTGTTTATATTTGAATTTCCTTCTCTACCGACTGCCTTCAATCTCCTTTAACCCTACCCATTTTGTAGTAATAATTTCCCATGTTCCCACCGCTCCTACTTGTTGCCACCTCATTTACTACTAAATCCTATCCTTACATATGTGGAGGTCCTTTAGGGCAAAGATCTCTATATAGAAATGATAGAAGAGACAAAGGTGGAGATCTCTGGCAAGAGGTTTGTGAATTGCATTTTAGAGTACGCATACAAGTACTACTTTACATCCTCAAAAATATCTTTTGGGCATAGGCCATGCTTAGTAGTAACCACTGTTCTATTACTATGCATACGCTTGTCCTCAGTATTGCCAATGCACCCAGAATCTTTCAATTTAACTTTGTTGTGATTGAATAGCTGCTCTATGGACTGTGACTGTCTTTAACCTTACAATAGCTCGATGCCAGATGCCTAGAGCATTTAGGGATTGTAGTAATTGCCTCTCCTATGGAGAGATCATCAAAGCACAGAGAGATTACGGCTTATCCTTGAAATCAACAGAGCAACGATGATGAAGCGAATCACAGTTCTCTTTAGCAGTAAAAAGTCACGTAACTGTTAAAAGTTGGAACTAATCCCTGCGTTCATGCATGCTGCCAAAATAAGATTTCCCAACAGAAAAAAACGCACACCGCTACCCTCTCATATTAGCGACTCAGTTGGTCTAATATTCAGCAACATTAGTCTGTAGAAATGACCTGCCAAGTATTGATGCAAGCTTATTGACAAAACAGAATGCCTCACAGTGAGGGCATCATTTTACACGGCTTCATACAGTGGCTCTGTAATTACTATTTCAGTCTATGCATATCAGATCTGAGGCATGCTGTGCTGAGCTGGGTCTGTGCTCAAAAAGAAAAAAGCATCTCTTAACTAAATGCTCAAGGAAAAAGAAAGATACAAGAAAGGCACAGTGACGAGTGCTGTTATGCTGAATCCAGGAGAAGAGGGATGAGGTCTCCTGCCTCTTCTCTTTCACCTCATATCACTCATAGCCTCATTAAACACTTTGAGGCAGATTTATCACTATTTCACGCAGCACAGTGCAGCAAGCCACCTTGCTGCACTGCGCTGCATGAATGGGAAAGGGCAAAAATCTTTAACATCATATGGCTCATTCCTGTCCTTTCCTTGAGCTGGCGCACAATGTGCTGCCAGCACGAATGCAGGCACCCTTGTGACAAGTGCAAGGGTGCCTACGTTGCAGACAGGATTGTTTTTGTGCAGGAAGGTATCCCTTGAGGTATTTTCCTCTTTCACACATAGAAAGAGGAAAAAACAAGGAGAAATGAAGATATTTCTCCTTGTTACATCTCATCTGGGGAGGAGTAGCATGTTGACGCATTCTCAGCTCTACCGGTAGTGGTAAATCAGGGAATGTGCCAAAACCCATGGTTGGATGTGTAGGAACACTCATGCTACACCCATTGGGCACCTCCCTGGGGCAGGGTAAAACAACGCCGAGCAAATCGAAGGTGACCTAAATCTGACTTAGTACTTGCGTCACCCTTGCGCCCCCTTGCTTGGCACAAGGGCATCGCAGCTCGTTGATAAATCAGGCCCTTCATTGTGTGGCTCTGTGAATACAGAGAAACAAAGAAGATTGCTGTTTCTGTTACTGCTAGCCTCTGCTTTGCAATACCTGCAACATATGTGTCACCGGTTAAAAAAAGGGCTACTCTGGTGAAGGTTTTGCAGGTGCAGCATGTTAAGCGCTCCAAGTTCTAGGCTGGGTTCAGGAAGAGCGGCATTCATTTCAGTCACCACCAGGGCCGGCTGACTGCTGGGCGTTTTAGTGGACAGCAGGGTGCGAGCTGGTTTCAGTGATCTGGGGGAGGATTTGGTTGCCGGGGACCTGGCGGCCACTATCCTATTGCTTCTAAAATAAACAATGCAAGAGCAAATGGTTTGAAAGTATGCTGAAAATGTACTTTGAAATAATTTGTTTTTGCAGCCATATCATATGTGTGCACGAAGAAAACCAAACACAGGGTGCAGCAAGAACACTAAGGCCCTCCCAAGGATGTGCGATAATTATCGCAAAGCGCACTTAGCGCTGTTTTTTTTATCGCCGGCTATCGCTGGATTACATCGCGGAGATAACGCGTTATTATCAACGCTTATCTCCAAGGCGATAGAAAATCCAGCAATAGCGGCAAAACCCAGAAATAGCGCGCGAAATCCAGCGATAAATTCCACGCGCTAATGAAAAGCTTGCTAATAGGCAGGTGAGGACTTAACCTTACAATCCACCTCCCATTGACTAGAATGGCTAAGTCAAGTTTTAAAGACTGAACCTGGGCTTCTATTGGAATTCTATAGGGCATATTATCAAGCCCCTTATCACCGCTTTAGCAGCAGTTTCCTGCTGCTAAAGCGGCGATAATGTTTGCGCCGTTCTTGATAATATGGCCCTTAGTGTTCCCTACCATGCCCTGGGCCAACTCGGGGAACGTGCTGGACCCTACCAAGGGGAAGATTTGTTATTCTCAACTGTGCCCTGTACCAAATCAGGGAAGATGCTGTAAACCAGCATACATAAGCATATTAAACAATTTTGTTTGAAAAATATATTTACTTTCTTTTTAAATCTGAGATCTACATCAAACCATTTACAAAACAGCTTATTCAAGCATTGAAAAAAAGCAGCAACCTGCACATCAAATTGCCAAACTATCAGGTAAATAACTTCTCAACCAGTTTTAAAACGTTTAGTAATCTTTTTCTAACAATATCATTACCGGGTAATAAACACTAATAATGACGGTCTACAAGCATAATAAAGAACCAAACATGAACTAAATTGTTTTTACAAAATATGATTCAAATGTATTACATATTATTTCATTATACAGCATTAAATAACATTTTGGAAACATATGTAAAATGTTCTAACATTAACTTTAAAATGATTTCAGAACAACAACCTCCAAAAGAAATCCAACTACAAACTTCCTTAAAAGTCTTCATAGGAAGATGCTCAACTATAGTAAAAACTCCATTACAAAAGGTAAACATCAACACATTCCATACAAAAAGCATGATTAAGATGTTTACTTCCACAAACAGGAAATTAACTTTCTTTTAAATCTTTCCTCCAACAGAATTGAAGCTACTAACAATTTTTCTTTCATTAAGAGAGCGTTGAAAACAACGTTGAAAAAATTAACATGTTTCCTTCATTTTCACAGGATAAAAAATTGCATTTTAAACATTTAGGGCCAGATGTACGACCCTAAATTGCGGTCGCAAATGGGCAATTGGCCCGTTTGCGACCGCAATTTAGGGCATTGCCATGTACAAACCTCATTTTGCAAATCGGTAAATTTTACTGACTCGCAAAATGAGGTCTGTGACTCGCTATTAAGAAGGGGCGTGGCAAGGGCGTCCCTTCCTACTAGCGACTCGCATTTGTATGTATGAATGTTTGGCGACCGCAATTGAGGTCGCAAAAGACTCACAATTTACCACCTACTTCAAGTAGGTGGTAAACCATTAGCAAATGGGAAGAGGTCCCCCTTCCTCTTTTTGAATGGGTCAAAAAATATTTTTTAAGGACAGGCAGTGGTCCCAGGGACCACTGCCTGCCCTTAAAAAATGAAATTGAAAAGTTTCATTTTTCTTTTTTTTTAAATGCATCCCGTTTTCCTTTAAAGAAAACGGGCTGCATTTTAAAAAAAAACTGCTTTGTTTAAAAGCAGTCACAAACATAGTGGTCTGCTGACCCCAGCAGGCCACCATCCTTGTGAGTGCTAGCTATTCCTAATGGGTCGCAAATTTCGCCTGCCTCATTAATATTAATGAGGCATGCAATTTGCGACCCCATTTGGAATCACAAACAGTGTCTGAGACACTGTTTTACATCCCAAATTGTGAGTCGCAAATTGCGAGTCGCAAATGCGACGCAGTTTGCGAGTGGCAAATTGGTGGGTTGTACATCTGGCCCTAAGGGCCTGATTACGAGTTTACGGTCTTACCGCCATACCACCATAGCGGTGGCCTGACAGTAGTGAATGTTTTTTCATATGTGTCGATGCATGTTTGTATATTTTGACAGCACAAGTGTTAAATGTACACATATGCATGACACGTGAAAAAATACCTACTAATAGTATTTTCCCATTGCTGGAGGTTGGCCCACATGTGCCCAGTCCCGTCAGTAGGTAAGTACAGCAAAACGGACTTACTTGGACTTTGTCGCCAAAACGGTTGTTTTCTTCAGGGTCAAGATGCTGCTGTGAAGGGGGACCTGGTGGAAGGGATCCACATGGGAAACTAAAGGGAAAAAAAGGAAATGGGTGAGTATGCACCCCAATTCCTTTGATTCTGCGGACTCGAAGCAGGTGGTCTTCCCGCCATGGTTGGCTCGTCAGAAAGCCAACTTATAATTCGGATGGCAGTGAACTTCTTTGTACATCCTCTGACAACTGCTTTCCCCCTACCAACATCAGAGTAGTCTGCTAATGGCTGGCAGCGGTGGCCCGACGGTCTTTCCTTTTGCAAACCAACAACATCGTAATATGGCAGGCAGATCGCTGAGTCGGAGGGCGATGAATCTGACGATGACATGACGGCAGTCCCAAGACTGCTGAACTCATAATCAGCCCCTAAGTGTCTTTCTAATCTATCCACAAACAGAATTTCATCAACTAGCTTTAATTTTCAACAGTACAACATGATCAACAATAACCATGTTTAAGTTCCTTTTACAGGATAAAGCACAGCATGATAAACATCCCCACAACATATTATCAACATACAGAACAAGAAGATGGAAAATGCAAGACAGGCTGAATACATTCTCTCTAATAGATGCAATAAACGTCTCAAATATGTTGGGTACCTTGATTGTAAGAAGAGATTTACTGAGGCTAAAAGTTATTGGAAGTGTGTGGACTATTTCTCAACCCTTTGAAAAGGCAGAGCTGTTACACTTGGTGACATAGTTGAAAGAACAACTGAGAACAACCACTCTGCCTCTGTAGAGGAGTTGGAAGTACAGTTAAATGTACAGCACAATAAACTACTTGATGCCACCTCCAGTGAACCCTGTTGCTCAATATTGAGGGAGGTAGCCCAGAGCATCCTTATGCAGGTTGCTAGTAGTGTACCCACAATTCCAAATTTAAGATGAATTGCGCAATGTCAAAATCAGGTGAGTAATCTCCATCTTTAACTAACCACTCCTCATTCCTTCTTGATATTCCCCCAGAACTAACAGAGTCTTTCAACAATTAACCTTTCCTTCTCTAGACATCCAACACCCTCAAAAACATATTCTAATCTTTGCAACACAGTTAATCTAGAAAACAGTGAAATATGGATGGCACCTTTAAATCCACACACAATCCATTCATTAAAATTTACACAATAGATGCAAACATTAATCACACTACTTTGCTTCAACATTGTTTATTGGCAATAATTTATATTTAATCTTTAACACATGTTTAAAGTTTGTCTCGAAAAAATGTATATGTGTTTATGCACGTATATTTTTGTTTAGTTTTCATAAAGCTTCACATGCAATGTATTATATATATATATATATATATATATATATATATATATATATATATATATATATCAAACAAGGTTGCCCCAACGTTTGAGAGCGCACTCAAGAACCAGGCGAATGCCGCTGTTTTGAAGCAGTATCCTTTATTTCGGCAACCGGCACAGGGTGTCCTAAATAGTTCAAAGCCGTACGCGTTTCGACGCTCCTGCGTCTTGTTCACGAGCATCAGCATGTCACCTAGGGCAGAAAGAGTGAAAGTTCAAGTCCTCTTTTTTTGGCATTTTACTCAATTTAAACATTTGTAACGCCCTCCAGTGGGCCTGGGCGCCGCTTTAGCCTTATGGGACTCGTAGTACTTTCCATCATAAATAAAACCCTTCAGTGGGTTCTGCCGCATTGTAACATTGATTTTATGCAATTTTTACAACTCTCCAGTGAGTCTCAGGGCAACAAATACCGGCTCAATTCCACAAAAACTGATTCTTCTGCAATCATCGCCGCAGACCAATCTGCACGAGACAGTTCATATTTATAATGGTGGTGCGTTCTCCCGACCGGGACTGGCCGGGAAAACATCAAACAAGGTTGCCCCAATGTTTGAGAGCGCACTCAAGACCCAGGCGAATTCCACTGTTTTGAAGCAGTATCCTTTATTTCATTAACCGGCACAGGGTGTCCTGAATAGTTCAAAGCCCTACGCGTTTCGACGCTCCTGCGTCTTGTATACGGGCATCAGCATGTCACCTAGAATACTGAACCGGGTTATTTTGTATTACAGGCTCACTGGAGAGTTCAGGATCATGCGACAATATATGTGATTGGGACGGAGTCCATTGGAGGAATTAATTGTAAGAGAAACCACACTACGAGTCCCAGAATGCTGAAGGATATGGAAATGTATCAGGCCCACCAGGGGGCGATAAAACAATTAATTAAGAGACTCGGCTGTTTACTCTCTTCCAACCCAATCACTCGCATTGCCCGTGAACAAGGAGCAGGAGCTCCGAAACGCGTCGGGCTGGGTTTAATGAACTGTGACAAGTAATCCCGGTTTTCTACAATAAAGAGCGCTGCTTAAAACGGCAGGACTTGGCTGTTTCCTGAGTGCACCCTCGCTGGGGGGACCCCTTTTTGTTTTGATGTTATTCGGCCAGTCCCGGCTGAGAGGGTTGCACCACCATCATTAAAAGGACATGGGCCGTCTCACACGGACTGACTGTGCTTGAGGTTGCGGAGGAACAGATGGGAGAATACTGAACCGGGTTATTTTGTATTGCAGGCTCACTGGAGAGTTCAAGATCATGCGACAATATATGTGATTGGGACGGAGTCCACTGGAGGAATTAATTGTAAGAGAAACCACACTACGAGTCCCAGAATGCTGAAGGATATGGAAATGTATCAGGCCCACCAGGGGGCGATAAAACAATTAATTAAGAGACTCGGCTGTTTACTCTCTTCCAACCCAATCACTCGCATTGCCCGTGAACAAGGAGCAGGAGCTCCGAAACGCGTCGGGCTGGGTTTAATGAACTGTGACAAGTAATCCTGGTTTTCTACAATAAAGAGCGCTGCTAAAAACTGCAGGACTCGGCTGTTTCCTGAGTGCGCCCTCGCAGGGGAACCCCTTTTTGTTGTGATGTTATTCGGCCAGTCCCGGCCGAGAGGGTTGCACCACCATCATTAAAAGTACATGGGCCGTCTCGCACGGACTGACTGTGCTTGAGGTTGCGGAGGAACAGATGGGAGAATACTGAACCGGGTTATTTTGTATTACAGGCTCACTGGAGAGTTCAAGATCATGCGACAATATATGTGATTGGGACGGAGTCCACTGGAGGAATTAATTGTAAGAGAAACCGCACTACGAGTCCCAGAATGCTGAAGGATATGGAAATTTATCAGGCCCACCAGTGGGCGATAAAACAATTAATTAAGAGACTCGGCTGTTTACTATCTTCCAACCCAATCACTCGCATTGCCCGTGAACAAGGAGCAGGAGCTCCGAAACGCGTCGGGCTGGGTTTAATGCACTGTGACAAGTAATCCCGGTTTCCTACAATAAAGAGCGCTGCTAAAAACTGCAGGACTCGGCTGTTTCCTGAGTGCGCCTTGCAGGGGGACCCCTTTTTGTTGTGATATATATATATATATATATATATATACATAATCCACCCAATGCTGAACTAAAAGAAAAGTCAGCGGGACACATGCTCCGGGTACAAAACAAAGGATTTATTTGGCACAAATAGAGCGCTTCCCTGCAGTCCGTGAAACGCTACAGGCAGACGCGTTTCCTGGCCGGAATGGCCGTCATCAGTGCCAGTCCCACAGGCTGTTAGATTCTCGTGGGCTTCAGAGACCACTCCTTTTCAAGTAGTCTCTCGACTCCTCCTCCCACTGGCAGGTGTGTGGATTGCGCTGAAGACACCAAGCCCACTGCATGATGGTAATTGCAGTCCTTGCGTGGGTCCTCATACAGTGATGGGGAACTCCGAGCAACAATAATGCCCCAAAATTCTTGGCGCTGAACTGCACTCCACCGCAGGAGTCCTGGAGATGATGGTCCCGCCAATACCTTGTTTGTACCCTTATCAGGCAGCACAATGCCGCCTCCTCTCTCCCCTCGCACAAAAAATTCCAAATGGAAATAACTCAGCTTGGGGGGGCACCGCGATGTACTCCTCGTACTGCACCAAAACTTGCTGATTTCGCAGTGCACTCAGACCGAGAGGGCGTGTCCTAAGCCGGTATCAGCGGAAACCGGTTACGCATATAATCCACCCAATGCTGACCTAAAGTAAAGTCAGCGGGACACATGCTCCGGGTACAAAACAAAGGATTTATTTGGCACAAATAGAGCGCTTCCCTGCAGTCCGTGAAACGCTAAGGCAGACAGCGTTTCTGGCCGGAATGGCCGTCGTCAGTGCCAGTCCCACAGGCTGTTAGATTCTCGTGGGCTTCAGAGACCACTCCTTTTCAAGTAGTCTCTCGACTCCTCCTCCCACTGGCAGGTGTGTGGATTGCGCTGAAGACACCAAGCCCACTGCATGATGGTAATTGCAGTCCTTGCGTGGGTCCTCATACAGTGATGGGGAACTCCGAGCAACAATAATGCCCCCAAATTCTTGGCGCTGAACTGCACTCCACCGCAGGAGTGCTGGAGATGATGGTCCCGCCAATACCTTGTTTGTACCCTTATCAGGCAGCACAATGCCGCCTCCTCTCTCCCCTCGCACAAATAATTCCAAATGGAAATAACTCAGCTTGGGGGCACCGCGATGTACTCCTCGTACTGCACCAAAACTTGCTGATTCTCGCGGTGCACCAGACCAGAGGGCGTGTCCCAGCCGGTATCAGCGGAAACCGGTTACATATAATCCACCCAATGCTGACCTAAAAGAAAAGTCAGCGGGACACATGCTCGGGTACAAAACAAAGGATTTATTTGGCACAAATAGAGCGCTTCCTTGCAGTCCGTGAAACGCCTAAGGCAGACGCGTTTCTGGCCGGAATGGCCGTCATCAGTGCCAGTCCCACAGGCTGTTAGATTCTCGTGGGCTTCAGAGACCACTCCTTTTCAAGTAGTCTCTCGACTCCTCCTCCCACTGGCAGGTGTGTGGATTGCGCTGAAGACACCAAGCCCACTGCATGATGGTAATTGCAGTCCTTGCGTGGGTCCTCATACAGTGATGGGGAACTCCGAGCAACAATAATGCCCCCAAATTCTTGGCACTGAACTGCACTCCACCGCAGGAGTGCTGGAGATGATGGTCCCGCCAATACCTTGTTTGTACTCTTATCAGGCAGCACAATGCCGCCTCCTCTCTCCCTCGCACAAATAATTCCAAATGGAAATAACTCAGCTTGGGGGCACCAGCGATGTACTCCTCGTACTGCACCAAACTTGCTGATTTCGCGGTGCTCCAGACCGAGAGGGCGTGTGCCAAGCCGGTATCAGCGGAAACCGGTTACATATAATCCACCCAATGCTGACCTGAAGAAAAGTCAGCGGGACACATGCTCCGGGTACAAAACAAAGGATTTATTTGGCACAAATAGAGCGCTTCCTGCAGTCCGTGAAACGCTAAGGCAGACGGCGTTTCTGGCCGGAATGGCCGTCATCAGTGCCAGTCCCACAGGCTGTTAGATTCTCGTGGGCTTCAGAGACCACTCCTTTCAAGTAGTCTCTCGACTCCTCCTCCCACTGGCAGGTGTGTGGATTGCGCTGAAGACACCAAGCCCACTGCATGATGGTAATTGCAGTCCTTGCGTGGGTCCTCATACAGTGATGGGGAACTCCGAGCAACAATAATGCCCCCAAATTCTTGAGCGCTGAACTGCACTCCACCGCAGGAGTCCTGGAGATGATGGTCCCGCCAAATACCTTGTTTGTACCCTTTATCAGGCAGCACAATGCCGCCTCCTCTCTCCCCTCGCACAAATAATTCCAAATGGAAATAACTCAGCTTGAGGGACACCGCAATGTACTCTCGTACTGCACCAAAACTTGCTGATTTCGCGGTGCACCAGACCGAGAGGGCGTGTCCCAAGCCGGTATCAGCGGAAACCGGTTACATATAATCCACCCAATGCTGACCTAAAGAAAAGTCAGCGGGACACATGCTCCGGGTACAAAACAAGGATTTATTTGGCACAAATAGAGCGCTTCCCTGCAGTCCGTGAAGCGCTAAGGCAGACGCGCTTTCTGGCCGGAATGGCCGTCATCAATGCCAGTCCCACAGGCTGTTAGATTCTCGTGGGCTTCAGAGACCACTCCTTTTCAAGTAGTCTCTCGACTCCTCACTCCCACTGGCAGGTGTGTGGATTGCGCTGAAGACACCAAGCCCACTGCATGATGGTAATTGCAGTCCTTGCGTGGGTCCTCATACAGTGATGGGGAACTCCGAGCAACAATAATGCCCCCAAATTCTTGGCGCTGAACTGCACTCCACCGCAGGAGTCCTGGAGATGATGGTCCCGCCAATACCTTGTTTGTACAGCTTATCAGGCAGCACAATGCCGCCTCTCTCTCCCCTCGCACAAATAATTCCAAATGGAAATAACTCAGCTTGAGGGGCACCGCGATGTACTCCTCGTACTGCACCAAAACTTGCTGATTTCGCGGTGCACCAGACCGAGAGGGCGTGTCCCAAGCCGGTATCAGCGGAAACCGGTTACATATAATCCACCCAATGCTGACCTAAAAGAAAAGTCAGCGGGACACATGCTCCGGGTACAAAACAAAGGATTTATTTGGCACAAATAGAGCGCTTCCCTGCAGTCCGTGAAACGCTAAGGCAGACGCGTTTCTGGCCGGAATGGCCGTCATCAGTGCCAGTCCCACAGGCTGCTAGATTCGCGTGGGCTTCAGAGACCACTCCTTTTCAAGTAGTCTCTCGACTCCTCCTCCCACTGGCAGGTGTGTGGATTGCGCTGAAGACACCAAGCCCCACTGCATGATGGTAATTGCAGTCCTTGCGTGGGTCCTCATACAGTGATGGGGAACTCCGAGCAACAATAATGCCCCCAAATTCTTGGCGCTGACCTGCACTCCACCGCAGGAGTCCTGGAGATGATGGTCCCGCCAATACCTTGTTTGTACAGCTTATCAGGCAGCACAATGCCGCCTCCTCTCTCCCCTCGCACAAATAATTCCAAATGGAAATAACTCAGCTTGGGGGGGCACCGCGATGTACTCCTCGTTACTGCACCAAAACTTGCTGATTTCGCGGTGCACCAGACCGAGAGGGCGTGTCCCAAGCCAGTATCCAGCGGAAACCGGTTACATATAAATCCACCCAATGCTGACCTAAAAGAAAAGTCAGCGGGACACATGCTCCGGGTACAAAACAAAGGATTTATTTGGCAGAAATAAGCGCGCTTCCCTGCAGTCCGTGGAACGCTTCAAGGCAGACGCGTTTCTGGCCGGAATGGCCGTCATCAGTGCCAGTCCCACAGGCTGTTAGATTCGCGTGGGCTTCAGAGACCACTCCTTTTCAAGTAGTCTCTCGACTCCTCCTCCCACTGGCAGGTGTGTGGATTGCGCTGAAGACACCAATGCCCACTGCATGATGGTAATTGCAGTCCTTGCGTGGGTCCTCATACAGTGATGGGGAACTCCGAGCAACAATAATGCCCCCAAATTCTTGGCGCTGAACTGCACTCCACCGCAGGAGTCCTGGAGATGATGGTCCCGCCAATACCTTGTTTGTACCCTTATCAGGCAGCACAATGCCGCCTCCTCTCTCCCCTCGCACAAATAATTCCAAATGGAAATAACTCAGCTTGGGGGGCACCGCGATGTACTCCTCGTACTGCACCAAAACTTGCTGATTTCACGATGCACCAGACCGAGAGGGCGTGTCCCAAGCCGGTATCAGCGGAAACCGGTTACATATAATCCACCCAATGCTGACCTAAAAGAAAAGTCAGCGGGACACATGCTCCGGGTACAAAACAAAGGATTTATTTGGCACAAATAGAGCGCTTCCCTGCAGTCCGTGGCACGCTCAAGGCAGACGCGTTTCTGGCCGGAATGGCCGTCATCAGTGCCAGTCCCACAGGCTGTTAGATTCTCGTGGGCTTCAGAGACCACTCCTTTTCAAGTAGTCTCTCGACTCCTCCTCCCACTGGCAGGTGTGTGGATTGCGCTGAAGACACCAAGCCCACTGCATGATGGTAATTGCAGTCCTTGCGTGGGTCCTCATACAGTGATGGGGAACTCCGAGCAACAATAATGCCCCCAAATTCTTGGCGCTGAACTGCACTGCACCGCAGGAGTCCTGGAGATGATGGTCCCGCCAATACCTTGTTTGTACCCTTATCAGGCAGCACAATGCCGCCTCCTCTTCTCCCTCGCACAAATAATTCCAAATGGAAATAACTCAGCTTGGGAGGGCACCGCGATGTACTCCTCGTACTGCACCAAAACTTGCTGATTTCGCGGTGCACCAGACCGAGAGGGCGTGTCCCAAGCCGGTATCAGCGGAAACCGGTTACATATAATCCACCCAATGCTGACCTAAAAGAAAAGTCAGCGGGACACATGCTCCGGGTACAAAACAAAGGATTTATTTGGCACAAATAGAGCGCTTCCCTGCAGTCCGTGAAACGCTAAGGCAGACGCGTTTCTGGCCGGAATGGCCGTCATCAGTGCCAGTCCCACAGGCTGTTAGATTCTCGTGGGCTTCAGAGACCACTCCTTTCAGTAGTCTCTCGACTCCTCCTCCCACTGGCAGGTGTGTGGATTGCGCTGAAGACACCAAGCCCACTGCATGATGGTAATTGCAGTCCTTGCGTGGGTCCTCATACAGTGATGGGGAACTCCGAGCAACAATAATGCCCCCAAATTCTTGGCGCTGAACTGCACTCCACCGCAGGAGTCCTGGAGATGATGGTCCCGCCAATACCTTGTTTGTACCCTTATCAGGCAGCACAATGCCGCCTCCTCTCTCCCTCGCACAAATAATTCCAAATGGAAATAACTCAGCTTGGGGGGCACCGCATGATATCCTCGTACTGCACCAAAACTTGCTGATTTCGCGGTGCACCAGACCGAGAGGGCGTGTCCCAAGCCGGTATCCAACGGAAACCGGTTACATATAATCCACCCAATGCTGACCTAAAAGAAAAGTCAGCGGGACACATGCTCCGGGTACAAAACAAAGGATTTATTTGGCACAATAGAGCGCTCCCTGCAGTCCGTGAAACGCTAAGGCAGACGCGTTTCTGGCCGGAATGGCCGTCATCAGTGCCAGTCCCACAGGCTGTTAGATTCTCGTGGGCTTCAGAGACCACTCCTTTCAAGTAGTCTCTCGACTCCTCCTCCCACTGGCAGGTGTGTGGATTGCGCTGAAGACACCAAGCCCACTGCATGATGGTAATTGCATTCCTTGCGTGGGTCCTCATACAGTGATGGGAACTCCGAGCAACAATAATGCCCCCAAATTCTTGGCGCTGAACTGCACTCCACCGCAGGAGTCCTGGAGATGATGGTCCCGCCAATACCTTTTTTGTACAGCTTATCAGGCAGCACAATGCCGCCTCCTCTCTCCCCTGCACAAATTATTCCAAATGGAAATAACTCAGCTTGGGGGGCACCGCGATGTACTCCTCGTACTGCACCAAAACTTGCTGATTTCGCGGTGCACCAGACCGAGAGGGCGTGTCCCAAGCCGGTATCAGCGGAAACCGGTTACATATAATCCACCCAATGCTGACCTAAAAGAAAAGTCAGCGGGACACATGCTCCGGGTACAAAACAAAGGATTTATTTGGCACAAATAGAGCGCTTCCCTGCAGTCCGTGAAATGATAAGGCAGACGCCTTTCTGGCCGGAATGGCCGTCATCAGTGCCAGTCCCACAGGCTGTTAGATTCTCGTGGGCTTCAGAGACCACTCCTTTTCAAGTAGTCTCTCGACTCCTCCTCCCACTGGCAGGTGTGTGGATTGCGCTGAAGACACCAAGCCCACTGCATGATGGTAATTGCAGTCCTTGCGTGGGTCCTCATACAGTGATGGGGAACTCCGAGCAACAATAATGCCCCCAAATTCTTGGCGCTGAACTGCACTCCACCGCAGGAGTCCTGGAGATGATGGTCCCGCCAATACCTTGTTTGTACCCTTATCAGGCAGCACAATGCCGCCTCCTCTCTCCCCTCGCACAAATAATTCCAAATGGAAATAACTCAGCTTGGGGGGCACCGCGATGTACTCCTCGTACTGCACCAAAACTTGCTGATTTCGCGGTGCACCAGACCGAGAGGGCGTGTCCCAAGCCGGTATCAGCGGAAACCGGTTACATATAATCCACCCAATGCTGACCTAAAAGAAAAAGTCAGCGGGACACATGCTCCGGGTACAAAACAAAGGATTTATTTGGCACAAATAGAGCGCTTCCCTGCAGTCCGTGGAAACGCCAAGGCAGACCCGTTTCTGGCCGGAATGGCCGTCATCAGTGCCAGTCCCACAGGCTGTTAGATTCTCGTGGGCTTCAGAGACCACTCCTTTTCAAGTAGTCTCTCGACTCATCCTCCCACTGGCAGGTGTGGATTGCGCTGAAGACACCAAGCCCACTGCATGATGGTAATTGCAGTCCTTGCGTGGGTCCTCATACAGTGATGGGGAACTCTGAGCAACAATAATGCCCCCAAATTCTTGGCGCTGAACTGCACTCCACCGCAGGAGTCCTGGAGATGATGGTCCCGCCAATACCTTGTTTGTACCCTTATCAGGCAGCACAATGCCGCCTCCTCTCTCCCTCGCACAAATAATTCCAAATGGAAATAACTCAGCTTGGGGGCACCGCGATGTACTCCGCGTACTGCACCAAAACTTGCTGATTTCGCGGTGCACCAGACCGAGAGGGCGTGTCCCAAGCCGGTATCAGCGGAAACCGGTTACATATAATCCACCCAATGCTGACCTAAAAGAAAAGTCAGCGGGACACATGCTCCGGGTACAAAACAAAGGATTTATTTGTCACAAATAGAGCGCTTCCCTGCAGTCCGTGAAACGCTAAGGCAGACGCGTTTCTGGCCGGAATGGCCGCTCATCAGTGCCAGTCCCACAGGCTGTTAGATTCTCGTGGGCTTCAGAGACCACTCCTTTTCAAGTAGTCTCTCGACTCTCCTCCCACTGGCAGGTGTGTGGATTGCGCTGAAGACACCAAGCCCACTGCATGATGGTAATTGCAGTCCTTGCGTGGGTCCTCATACAGTGATGGGGAACTCCGAGCAACAATAATGCCCCCAAATTCTTGGCGCTGAACTGCACTTCACCGCAGGAGTGCTGGAGCTGATGGTCCCGCCAATACCTTGTTTGTACCCTTATCAGGCAGCACAATGCCACCTCCTCTCCCCTCGCACAAATAATTCCAAATGGAAATAACTCAGCTTGGGGGCACCGCGATGTACTCCTCGTACTGCACCAAAACTTGCTGATTTCGCGGTGCACCAGACCGAGAGGGCGTGTCCCAAGCCGGTATCAGCGGAAACCGGTTACATATAATCCACCCAATGCTGACCTAAAAGAAAAGTCAGCGGACACATGCTCCGGGTACAAAACAAAGGATTTATTTGGCACAAATAGAGCGCTTCCCTGCAGTCCGTGAAACGCTAAGGCAGACGCGTTTCTGGCCGGAATGGCCGTCATCAGTGCCAGTCCCACAGGCTGTTAGATTCTCGTGGGCTTCAGAGACCACTCCTTTTCAAGTAGTCTCTCGACTCCTCCTCCCACTGGCAGGTGTGTGGATTGCGCTGAAGACACCAAGCCCACTGCATGATGGTAATTGCAGTCCTTGCGTGGGTCCTCATACAGTGATGGGGAACTCCGAGCAACAATAATGCCCCCAAATTCTTGGCGCTGAACTGCACTCCACCGCAGGAGTGCTGGAGATGATGGTCCCGCCAATACCTTGTTTGTACCCTTATCAGGCAGCACAATGCCGCCTCCTCTCTCCCCTCGCACAAATAATTCCAAATGGAAATAACTCAGCTTGGGGGGGCACCGCGATGTACTCCTCGTACTGCACCAAAACTTGCTGATTTCGCGGTGCACCAGACCGAGAGGGCGTGTCCCAAGCCGGTATCAGCGGAAACAGGTTACATATAATCCACCCAATGCTGACCTAAAAGAAAAGTCAGCGGGACACATGCTCCGGGTACAAAACAAAGGATTTATTTGGCACAAATAGAGCGCTTCCTGCAGTCCGTGAACGCTAAGGCAGACGCATTTCTGGCTGGAATGGCCGTCATCAGTGCCAGTCCCACAGGCTGTTAGATTCTCGTGGGCTTCAGAGACCACTCCTTTTCAAGCAGTCTCTCGACTCCTCCTCCCACTGGCAGGTGTGTGGATTGCGCTGAAGACACCAAGCCCACTGCATGATGGTAATTGCAGTCCTTGCGTGGGTCCTCATACAGTGATGGGGAACTCCGAGCAACAATAATGCCCCCAAATTCTTGGCGCTGAACTGCACTCCACCGCAGGAGTCCTGGAGATGATGGTCCCGCCAATACCTTGTTTGTACCCTTATCAGGCGCTGCTAAAAACTGCAGGACTTGGCTGTTTCCTGAGTGCGCCCTTGCAGGGGGACCCCTTTTTGTTGTGATATATATATATACATATATATACGCCAAATCCTCGCCTTGAAAATCCTTTGCCAGGAGAAGAACGAGCGCAGACCCAGGTTCAGTGCTAATTGTTAGTTTATTCTGCACACCATCACATCGCCATAACGCGTTTCGGCAGATCCCTGCCTTGATCACATGACAACGTCGCTTTGCAAAAAAACCCTTTTTAAAGTGCCAGTGCATATTGACCATGTAATAGACATAGAAAAAATCCATACAATTCCTTCATAAATGCATAAATCCCCAACTTTGTAAATGCAATCATTGTCTATTTAAAACTGATGGATTAAAAAAGCATGAAACCAAGGGCACTTGTTTTCCCAATTAAAATAATTATGAATGATTATTATCACAATTTATTGCTTCAATGCATTTTACTTAATTCACCACCTTATCAAACTATGCTCATACCTGTTCCTATAACTATTTTGCAATCGTACCTAAAATTTACCTTATAAAAAACCTAAATATTCCCACCTAGTGCAAATTATGTAAAGTGCTAGTGCTAGTTAAAAACATCATTTCAAATTGCCTAGAACATTATCTTAATACTGTGATATCTCATCAGTTACTGTTCTGGAAACATAAAACCAAGTGCAAAAGACAGCATGTGCAAAAATAGGCTATGGCTAAACACCAGATATATTACCTGAGTCAAGAAAAATGATTCCCACAATTATAAATATATTCTCATGAAAATGTAAATAAATACTATAAATAGATAAATACATATAACTGTCATATAAATATAATTCATTTGTCTAAAACCCAAGTAAAAGATTATTACCTAAAAAAGCTTTTATATGTTTAAATCATCCCTTATCAATAAAATCAATTTCATTGTCAGTAATACATGAATGAACAATTTGCAATTATGTATCAAATATACACGGGTAAGAGGAAATAAACTGATAAAGATAGCTAAATTCTCTCGAATACTATTGTCATCTTTGATCTACAAATTTAATTTTGGAGACTCCTATAGCACCAGGGAGCTGCTGTAACATCTGGGATTAACCCATTCTTACACCCACGTCTTCACTGCGTGAGGGTTTGCAGAAAGAGTAGTATTTATAAATATGTATGCAAATCCTCACTCGTGTTTAATCCCCCTGGCTGTTTTGTATCTAGCTCGAGAATATAGCGAGTCTCGAGACGTCTCAGCTTTCCTTCTCGATCTCCCCCTCTCCTTTGTGGCGGGACTGTGTCAATAACATAATATTTTAGATGTTTCAGGTTGCTCTCATGTTGCTCCTTAAAGTGTCTTGCCACCGGATAACTAGGGTCATTTTTAGTTATTGCCCTGGTGTGTTGCAGAACCCTTTTATGAGCCGCCAATTTTGTACTACCAATGTATGCTAGATTGCAACTGCATTCCAACACATACACCGCATAGTCTGTTCTGCATGTTAAATGTTGTTGAATCATATGTGGCTTGTCATTGAAAGCTGAGCGATAAGACGTTCTATTGCTTCCATACAGACACGCTTTGCAGCTAGAGCATTTAAAAATCCCTTTCTCGCAGAAAGCCAACCCCCTATTTCTTGGTCCTCTGGACTGCTCTTAACTAATGTGTGGGCCATGGATGCCGACTTTCTATATGTTATGGCTGGAAATCTAGGGAGAGTGCCGCCTATTATCGGGTCATCCTTAACTATAGGCCAATTGCGTTGAATAATCCTCCGTGTCTGTTTTTCCTGTCGTGAAAAAGTCAGAATAAGTCTGACTGGTTCAATAGAGACCTCTTGACCCCCATTAGATGACTGCTGTGGATGTCCCTTATAGTTAAGCAAATCTTCCCTGGCCAAACTTCTGGACTTGTGGATAGCTGCATCTATGATTTTAGTATTGTAGCCCCGTTGCAAAAAGCGTGCCTTGCTGTCCATTTGATGTTTCTCCATGTCCCTTTCATTGCTACATATCCTGCGCAACCGCAGCATCTCCCCATAGGGGATGCTGCGAATTAAGTGGGGGGGATGTGCACTAGATGCATGGAGCAAAGTATTGCCTGCTGTCTCCTTACGGTATAGGGATGTGGTTAAAATTTCATTATGTATTGTAACCCTCACATCCAAAAATGTAACAGTAGTGTCACTGATGCATGAAGTGAATGTGAGGTTGACGTGATTCACGTTAATTTGAGCAATAAAATCTCTGGCCTCTGTCTGTGTACCATTCCACACAATAAAAAGATCGTCAATATATCTGAGCCAGGACACAACTTTTTGACTATAAATTTGCTCAAATTGCTTTTTGAGGACCAACTCCTCCCACCAGCCCATAAAAATACAGGCATAGCTGGGGAGAAGCTGGCCCCCATTGCAACCCCTGCACCTACTGATACATTTGTTTTTTAAATAAGAAGAAATTATTTTCCAAACAGAAAGTCAGCATGTCCATCAACATTCTATTGTGCTGCATGTACTGTATGGGTCTGCTTGCCAAAAAGTATTCCACTGCTTTAATTCCATCACAATTTCTAATACATGTATACAGCGAGGACACGTCCAAAGCTATTAGTTGGAAACCTTTCTGCCAATTAACATTCCTGATTTTTCGAATAAAATCGCTAGTATCCTGTATGTATGACTTCAAATTATGGACATGTTCCTGCAGAAAGAAGTCTATATACCTCGACATGTTTTCTAGAGGCCCATCACAGGCTGCAATGATGGGCCTTCCAGGTGGCCTCTCAATGTTCTTGTGCACCTTCGGAATAAAATAGATTATGGGAATTTTCGGGTATTCCTTTCTAAGGAATTTGAATTCTTCCTGGTTAACCAGACCCAGACTTTTCCACGCCAGTAATTTAGTATAGAGCTGTTCCTGCATGGCTTTGAACTTGAGGGGAATACATTTTCGATAACAGTCAGTGTTGTTTAATTGGCTGTAAGCTTCTGTCATGTAGTCCGAAAGGGGCCAAAGCACTATATTTCCCCTTTATCAGCATTTCTAATTACTATATTCCCCTCTTTCTGGAATTTGGCCATGAGCTGTCCATATCTTCTTTCGTGATTCGAAATTTTTCTTTTTTCTTTGTTGATTTGAATATTGAGTTTCTTTATTTGTGCCACGATTAGATCATTAAAAACATCCACAGAATCTCTCACCGTGATCGGTGTAAACTTGGATTTACTTTTGAAGGGGGTCCGGCTTACTCCAGGTCAACGCTCCAGGTCCCGGTGACTCCTGTCCTGCATATTCATCTGAATTTGACCCCTGCGGTCCCTCTTCTTGGGAGATATCCGCTCCACTTTCTAATTCCTGCAAAACTTTCAATACACCATAGTCTTCCACTGTTAATTTTGATGTGCCAGAGATAATTGGTGTTGCACCTCGAATTAGACTGGGTTTGCGGCTGTAATATATGGAATTTTTGAAGTTTCAGTTTCCTGATAAATTTGTACACATCTGCTCTTGTTTGTGTATAGTCAAAATTGGATTCAGGACAGTAAGTTAACCCCAGGCTGAGAAGCTGTTCTTCCGCCACAGTCAGGTTAATTTTGGCCAGATTGATGATAGTATTGGCGTTGGCGTGACTCGGGGGGGGTATGACCGTCAGACTATTTACTTGTACCTCCATGTCCCCCGTCCCCGACCACCCCGCTTGCTGCCGGCGTTGCTTAACTGCCCTCCTTCTTTCTCTCCTGCTCCTTGTGCGCCGTTTTTTGCCGGTTGGCCTCTAGGTCACAGTGTTTCTCTCCTGCTGCGTCTCAAGCACTCTAATTCCTCTCCCATTGTGGGCCTGATTGGATTCTGTTTCTGTCGATTAGCCCGGCCCTCTGCATCCGACTCACTCTCCGCCGCAGAACTCAGGTCTGAAGTAGATGGAGCTTCCTCTTGTGATGGATTATGTCCTGACAGGCTCACCTCCTGCTGACGTTTGCTTACCGCGGCATTTCTGAATGTATCATATTTGCGGGCAAATGTAAATATTTGCCCGTTATCATAGTCCTCTTTATCCCTCCTGAATTTATAAGTCTTACGTTGTTTGATCTTTTCTTCCTCCTTTTGCAATCTAAACATCATTACTTCATTTAATTTGGATTTTTGTTGCTGTGAATCACTCAGCGCTTTTATTTCCTCGGTTAGTGCATCGATTTTAATTAGTAACTCTCCACGGTCACTTTCTGCATATTTAACTAGTATTTCAACTAGTCTCCTGGAGGAATCCAAATTGCACTGTGCCCATTCAGCCATCATCAGGGGGTTAGGCGTGTCATAGCTTGGAGCAATCATTATTCTCAACCCCCTGGGGATTCGTCCGACATCCAAATACTTTTGCAGTGATTTGGATTCCCACCATTTGGCTGTTTCCTGGCGCATGAGTTTTTCCAATACCCGGTATTTATCTTTCAGGCTTTTAGCCCCTGCATTGCTGTCTTCGCCGGTACCTTTGCTATTGCTTCGCTGTACCTGAGGAGAGTCGGCAAACATCTCCTCGGCAGCAGACTCTCTATCTCGCAACGTTGCAGCTGACATGATGGTGTGCGTAAATAAAAACTATTGTCCTTTCTAGAATGCCCCCCACTGGCCAACTACTCAGTAGACGGGCTCCCGATTGCACACCCCCCCACCTGCTGACGATCTAGCACAAGTCCCGTACCTGTTTCGGAAGGCAGAAAATGCGGCACGGCCACCCCGCGAAGCTTCACTCCTCCAAGCGTCAAGTCCCGCGGCGATCTGTGCGCCGCAGCTATCCACTTCCCCACGGGACCACGTTGCGTTGCAGCAGGGGGCTCTGTGTTTCCGTTCCCGGTTCGTTTCTCGGACGGCTTCCGGTTTCTCCAGCTGACCCGAAGCCTCGATGCCTGCCAGTATCCGCCGGATGCCTGTGACTTCCCAACCACAGAGCCAACTTGCGGAGAGGGGGTCCACGTCACCGGGGAAAGTCAGCCCGGTGGAAATATGCCAAATCCTCAACTTGAAAATCCTTTGCCAGGAGAAGAACGAGCGCAGACCCAGGTTCAGTGCTAATTGTTAGTTTATTCTGCACACCATCACATCGCCATAACGCGTTTCGGCAGATCCCTGCCTTGATCACATGACAACGTCGCTTTGTCGCCAGTAGATAGTTATAGTTAGGACCTATTATCCATAGGAAATCCGCGACATTCTATTTGAAATAACTCTTGCGCCGGTTGACGAATCTTCGCGAAAGCTTCCAACTTGTTGGGGCGCTCCGCTCCTACCCTGAAAAAGTCTCGGGTTGATTCGTCAAGCGGGGGCCGAGAAAAAAGGGGGGTCCCAAAACGCGTTTTCCCCATTCATTTTTCCATAGGAACCTTTAGTCGCAGCTACAGCCCGAACTGCTGAACGGAATTACACCAAATTTGGCAAAGAGGTAGCCCTTGGTTCAGTGTCGTGCCTTTTGCTTAAATGGTGTAAATCCGTTCAGTAGTTCCTGAGAAAATCAAAAGTAAAGTCACATATATATCTATGGGCGAGTAGGGTCCGCGTATCCTGAGCGCACCCTGCGCGCACCGTCCCGATCACGTGCTGCATGCTAATTGGCTGTCAAGTGGCTGTCAACACTCCAAATCAGGAAGTGTTGGCAGCCATTTTGTCCCTCGGTAGAACCGAGGGACAGAAACAAGTGCGCAAAGCGCAAAAGGGGCAGGGTAGAAACACCCTGACCCCTAGGTCTGCTCAGGGGTCCCACAAGGACCCCCTGGGCAGAAAAAGCATTTTCTTTTTTTAAACGGCGGGATGCGCTTAGGTGCGCGGATCCCGCCGATTAAAAAAAAAAGCACAAGAAACAAGTGCACAAAACGCACAAAGGGGCAGGGTAGAAACACCCTGACCTCTAGGTCTGCTCAGGGGTCCCAAAAGGACCCCTGGGCAGAAAAAGCATTTTTTTTTTCAAAATCGGCGGGATGCGCTTAGGGTGCGCGGATCCCACTGATTAAAAAAAAAAAACACAAGAAACAAGTGCGCAAAACGCACAAAGGGGGCAGGGTAGAAACACCCTTACCCCCTAGGTCTGCTCAGGGGATCCCACAAGGACCCCCTGGGCAGAAAAAAGCAACAAACAAAAAAAAAGACCGGCATCGTGCAGAGGCCCCGCCCCCTCCCTGCAGCAGTCTGCAAACGCGCCCCCTGGCACGTTTTAAGAAGGGGAAGTAATTCCCCTTGAATACTGGGGGTCCCTGAGGGCCAACTAGCCCACCAGGAACCTCCGGTATGCGCCAGGGGCTGCGTTGCAGAGAGGTGTACAGAGGCCACGCCCTTTTACACCTCTCTGCAACGCAGTTCTGTGGCGCTTTTGGAGGTACATGGTGGGCTAGTTGGACTCCAGGGACCCTCAGTATTCAAGGGACTTAATCCCCCAACTTAAAACGCGCCACGGGGCATGTTTGCACAGTGGTGAAGGGAGGGGGCAGGCTTCAGGTGACATGTGTGCAAACAGGCCCCGTGGCGCATTTTAAGATGGGGAATGAAATCCCCTTCAATCCTGAGGGTCCCTGGGGCGAACTAGCCCACCAGGTAAGTCCAGAAAGCGCCACAGAGCTGCGTTGCAGAGAGGTGCAAAAGGGGCGTGGCCTCTGAACACCTCTCTCTGCAATGCAGCTCCCTGGCGCATACTGGAGGTACAGGGTGGGCTAGTTGGACCCCAGGGACCCTCATGATTCAAGGGGACTTAATCCCCCAACTTAAAACGCGCCACGGGGCGCGTTTGCACAGATGTCACCTCAGGCCCCGCCCCTCCCTTCACCATTGTGCAAATATTCCTCTAAAATCAGCCGAACTACGAATTCCGATTTACTCACCTGTTATCAGGAGAGACCTCAGTCCTGCATCTTTCAGCCCAGTACTGATCCTGAAAAGTAATTTTGACCGTACTTACCAGTAACTTGAATTTCCTTCCATAGGATATCATTGACTGGTTTCACTTGGAAATTCTTCTAAGTGTGGAGTTTTGGAACTTTATAATATTCCTCTAAAATCAGCCGAAATACGAATTCCGATTTACTCACCTGTTATCAGGAGAGACCTCAGTGCTGCATCTTTCAGCCCAGTACTGATCCTCAAAAGTAATTTTAACCGTACTACCAGTAACTTGAATTTCCTTCCATAGGATATCATTGCCTGCTTTTTGCTGAAAAAGTTTCTAAGTGTCGATTTTTGAAACATACAAATATTCCTCTAAAATAGCCAAAATACGAATTCCGATTTACTCACCTGTTATCAGGAGAGAACCCAGTGCTGCATCTTTTAGCCCAGCACTGACCCTGAAAAGTAATTCTAACCGTACTTACCAGTAACTTATATTTCCTTCCATAGGAATCCATTGTCTGGTTTTCAGCAGAAAAGTTTAAAATTGTCGATTTTCACAAACTACAAATATTCCTTAAAAATCGCCTGTATGACTTAAACGCATTCTTTCAACTGTTTACAGGAGATGCACCAGTGCTGGATCCAGGATCCACCACTGAGTAAGAAAAAGTAACGATAACACTACTTACTTACTACTAAGTGAATTTCCTCCCATAGGATAACATTGGTGATTCTATGTGAAAAAGTTTCTAAGTGTCAACTTTTTAAAATACAATAATATTCCTTAAAAATCACTACTGTAACCAAAACGCTTTTACTCAACTGTTTACAGGAGATGTCCCAGGACTGAATCTAGGATCCAGTCCTGTGGTTAGAAAAGTAATCCATAAAGTCACTAATTGCATTTAACTAGAAATTCACATTGAGCTCAATGTTGCATTGTGTTTGAAATTGTGTTGCCCATTGCAACAACTGTAACTACTGTACTTAAAAGTCTATTGCCTATTTGCAAAGTATTTAAACTAAAGTAATTCATTCAGAGAAAGTATATTTTGTAATGTAATGTATAATGTAATTACAATGTAATTTAAAAAATAAAATATGTAAAAATAAATAGTTTAAAAAAATGTAGTAAATCAGTATCCAAAAAATAAATATAACAATTAATACATTTAAAAATTGTCATTTACAAAACCTTTGAAATTCACTGAAAAAAAACATAGGTTTCAGACATGTTATAGTTAGGAATTAGCATTTAAAAAACCTTTGAAATTCACTGAAAAAACCATAGGTTTTAGGGACAGTTATAGTTAAAAATTAGCATTTAAAAAACCTTTGAAATTCACTGAAAAAACCATAGGTTTCAGGCACGTTATAGTTAGAAATTAGCATTTAAAAAACCTTTGAAATTCACTGAAAAAACCATAGGTTTTAGGGACAGTTATAGTTAGTTGGACATTGCACTCGTACAAAACCCGTGAAATTCCCCGTTATAGTTAGTTCAGCTAACTATAACTCGCGCCCCGCAATGCACTGCTGATGACGTCACATATTACATCACTCATGACATGGTCAGTGACATCACTGATGACATCACTGATGACATCTCAAATGACATCACTGATGACATCATCCACGTGATAATCTGATGCACCTCCTCACACCCTAATATAACCTTTGATACACCCACTCTAAATAACAGACTGCCATTTGCAAAACCATAGACACTCCAACACCAATAACTACATACCCACTCACTGATTCTTAGGTCTACACACACATTCACTAACTCACCCGTACAGTCACTCAAACTTACTGTCACTCAGTACAGGACTATCATATGCACTCATACTCCTATATAGACACTCACACACCGCCACTCATCCATAGAGGTACTCACACACCTAGTCAGTCATGCAAATAATTATTCACACTGCCATTTACTCACCTATACAGTCATACACACACCAGCTCACTTACTCATACAAATTCTAGCACATTTTACGCTCTTATACAATCACTGATACAAGCACACACTCATCCATACAGCCACTCTCACAATCACACACTCTCACTTATAGCCATTTATATACTCCAACACACATATATACTGCCTTTCACATATGTAGTTACTCACACATGTACCACTGGGACATACATTCACTCACTAACACACTCTTACACACACTTACCCACCCATACAGTCTATCACAGATGCACTCTTGAAACCATCCACCCAGTGAATCACCCACTCACACATCTATGCAGAGTCGCACACACCCCACCCACACAAACACTCAGGCACCCATACAGATACTCAGACAACCAATCAATAACTCATATAGACACTCATGTAGCTATTCACAAACCCATGCAGCCACTTACACAGCAACAGACAGACGGATTCAGACATTCACCCAGTTTAGTCACTAACCCATGCATTCAGTAAGATACGTTTAATCACTCACTTATACAGTCAGTCACGTACCTACTAAATCCTCCATACAGACACTTATACACCCACTCATTCCTCAATACAGCTTGGCATATATATAAAACAAAATTAAACTTTACAGAAACACACAGTCACTGGATGATGTCATCAGTGATGTCATCAGTGATGTCATTTGAGATGTCATCAGTGATGTCATCAGTGATGTCACTGACCATGTCATGAGTGATGTAATATGTGACGTCATCAGCAGTGCATTGCGGGGGCGCGAGTTATAGTTAGCTGAACTAACTATAACGTGGGAATTTCACGGGTTTTGTACAATTGCAATGTCCAACTAACTATAACTGTCCCTAAAACCTATGGTTTTTTCAGTGAATTTCAAAGGTTTTTTAAATGCTAATTTCTAACTATAACGTGTCTGAAACCTATGGTTTTTTCAGTGAATTTCAAAGGTTTTTTAAATGCTAATTTCTAACTATAACTGTCCCTAAAACCTATGGTTTTTTCAGTGAATATATATATATATATTCCCAAAAATCCGTATCGCAAAGCGAGGTAAATACACACTCAGGAAACAACGACAAGTATATTAGGAAGTTTATTATGCTTCCACGCTACGCGTTTCGGCAGTTACGCCTGCTCACACTGCCGAAACGCGTAGCGTGGAAGCATAATGAACTTCCTGATATACTTGTCGTTGTTTCCTGAGAGTGTATTTACCTCGCTTTGCGATACGGATTTTTGGGAATTTGTTAACCGGGTGCTCTCCCGGTGTATGCACCACCCTCCACGGGTCCGTGGTCCCAACACGAGCAGTTGGAAATGGATATATATATATTATTTAAACATGCTCGCCATGAAAATAAAAGAAGGATTGGCCGTTCCCTCTGTTTGAATAAGCAAGCCCCTGACGAAGAGGATTACTTCCTTGAAACGCGTTGGGCAAAGAGTTTATGAAGCGTGACACGAAGGCAAGTCTAATGCGAAACCGAAAGGTGGGAATTCTGTCGAGTGCCCTCCTGAAATGCTTCGGGCAATTGGTGGAACAAATTACAGCAGGGCAGCCTTGTCCTGGGGAGGAGCACCATCTACATAAAGACAGAGAGGCTGTTGCTGAAAACTATTTTTAAGCTGGATGCAGCACAGAGTTCCAAGGATTAATACAGACCTGCCTAAGTGCCACGAGTCCTACCAAGGAAAATAAATATGCTTTTAAAGTGGACAAAGGGAACTGAACCCACTTAGGGAATAATGGACTTCATGTCCCAGCATGCCGCTCTACAGAATGCGGGCCAACTATTGGTTGTAAATAAATTTAAACATGCTCGCCATGAAAATAAAAGAAGGATTGGCCGTTCCCTCTGTTTGAATAAGCAAGCCCCTGACGAAGAGGATTACTTCCTTGAAACGCGTTGGGCAAAGAGTTATGAAGCGTGACATGAAGGCAAGTCTAATGCAAAAACCGAAAGGTGGGAATTCTGTCGAGTGCCCTCCTGAAATGCTTCGGGCAATTGGTGGAACAAATTACATCAGGGCAGCCTTGTCCTGGGGAGGAGCACCATCTACATAAAGACAGAGAGGCTGTTGCTGAAAACGATTTTTAAGCTGGATGCAGCACAGAGTTCCAAGGATTAATACAGACCTGCCTGAGTGCCACGAGTCCTACCAAGGAAAATAAATATGCTTTTAAAGTGGACAAAGGGAACTGAACCCACTTAGGGAATAATGGACTTCATGTCCCAGCATGCCGCTCTACAGAATGCGGGCCAACTATTGGTTGTAAATAAATTTAAACATGCTCGCCATGAAAATAAAAGAAGGATTGGCCGTTCCCTCTATTTGAATAAGCAAGCCCCTGACGAAGAGGATTACTTCCTTGAAACGCGTTGGGCAAAGAGTTTATGAAGCGTGACACGAAGGCAAGTCTAATGCGAAAACCGAAAGGTGGGAATTCTGTTGAGTGCCCTCCTGAAATGCTTTGGGCAATTGGTGGAACATATATATATATATATATATATATATATATATATATATATATATATATATATATATATATATATATATATATATATATATATATTCACTGAAAAAACCATAGGTTTCAGGGACGTTATAGTTAGAAATTAGCATTTAAAAACCTTAGAAATTCACTGAAAAAACCACAGGTTTCAGGGAGGTTATAGTTAGTTGGACATTTCACTCGTACAAAACCATAGAAATTCCCACGTTATAGTTAGTTCAGCTAACTATAACTCGCGCCCCACAATGCACTGCTGATGACGTCACATATTACATCATTCATGACATGGTCAGTGACATCACTGATGACATCACTGATGACATCTCAAATGACATCACTGATGACATCACTGATGACAACATCCACGTGAAAATCTGATGCACCTCCTCACACTGTAATATAACCTTTGATACACCCACTCTAAAATACAGACTACCATTTTCGAAACCATCGACACACCAATACCAGTTACTACATGCGCACTCACTGATTCCTAGGTCTACACACACATCCACTCATTCACCCATACAATCACTCATACATGCAGTCACTCATCAATACAACACTATCATATGCACTCATACACCTATACAGACACTCACACACCGCCACTAATCCATGGAGTTACTCACACACCTAGTCAGTCCTGCAAATAATCAATCACACTCCCATTTACTCACCTATACAGATACTAACGCATACTTACTCTCTTATATAATCACTGATACAAGTACACACTCATCCATACAGCCACTCTCACAATCACTGAGTCTCACGTATAGTCATTTATACTCCAACTCTCACATACAGCCTTTTCCCTATGTAGTTACTTGGACATGTAAATTATGAAAGTAGGATGCACACCTATATATTCACACTGTCAACTTGTCCATCTATTCCCAGAGTGCGTGCAGACTGGTATGGTGTCATGCCCAAACAACACCCAGATAAACAACAACATTACGTAGTGGGCGTCATCTCGTCCCAACCAATCGCACTGCTAACTTGCGCCATGTTGGCTGTAATTTTATCTCCACAATGATCCATGTAATCCATTAAATCAAACTCTTTTACTCCTCTCTTTACATAAATAACGAATGTTATGATTCACACGCGGTTTTCTGTGCCCTTTTTCCAGATTTCTTCTGTTCGAACTGTGCCCCTCCGGACCTCACGTAAGAACATGATTGATGCAGAGTTCATTAAAAAGGCAGTGTTTATTCAATACACCCAATGCATTTCGGGCTGGGGCGCCCTTCGTCAGGGGTCACTACAAATCACAATGAAACAATAGCCAATTATTACTTCTCATCGTGATATAACTTCTCACTTAAACAAACATCACAAATTCATATACAATTCATGGCAATGCCATTTTGCGTTTCAACCCGTTTATCTATGTCCACAATCAGCCCCTATGTCAACAGTGTTGTTTAAACACCCCCAACACATTTACTTAACGCTCCATTGTCACGAATGAAACATGATCCGACTATATCCATCTAGTATTTTGGTTCACATCTAACAATCCCCTCTTTTCACTTGCTGCCGATATCAATATGTCACATACTCTCATCAGTCCCCATTCTCTCCCTTCTTCACACCCATCCCTCCTTACACATAACCTTCAAACCCACAGCTATTTACAAAAACCTATTCTGACACTCAGGTTCCCTCCTCCTCTCTCCCCTTCCACTCTGTTCTTTCATATGCTTTCATTACTTCCGCTCCCACGAACCTCATTCACACTTTAACTTCGTGCACTCATTCTCAATAATTCATTGCATTCTTCCCCACTAAAAATCAATCGCACTCTTTGCCTTAATTCTTCACTGAATTAGAAATTTTAGATTTTCCCATACCTGCCGTAAGGTTCTACAACCGTAAATCTACGTCTCCATTTAAAAAAGAAGCGTTTCTTTTCCCCATACTACCTCCCACTTTTAACCAAATCGAACCTCCCTAGTGCCTCCCGATTGGCCCATTTCTTGGCTTTTCCCGCCCTCCAATCTGCAGGCATTAGCGCTAATTAGATGCAAACAAAACTCCATCTCCCATAGTGCACTATACTTGTGAACACTCCACTGATACAATCACGAACATTTTGCTTAATGCGCTGAATGTTTCTAATTAAATAAACATCTAAAAAATTGTGACTGATGTTGAAGTTCATTTCCTTTTTTATAAACACAGTCTTTTTTAATGAACCGAGGTGTTTACGCCGTCCGTGTGGACCCATCGACTTTGTCTGCTTATACTTCTTTCTCCATTCTCAACTGGCGGGTGCTATCGCATAAGAGGGCATCATTGTTCAATGTAAATTATGAAAGTAGGATGCACACCTATATATTCACACTGTCCAAACTTGTCCATCTATTCCCAGAGTGCGTGCAGACTGGTATGGTGTCATGCCCAAACAACACCCAGATAAACAACAACATTACGTTGTGGGGCGTCATCTCGTCCCAACCAATCGCACTGCTAACTTGCGCCATGTTGGCTGTAATTTTATCTCCACAATGATCCATGTAATCCATTAAATCAAACTCTTTTACTCCTCTCTTTACATAAATAACTGAATGTTATGATTCACACGCGGTTTTCTGTGCCCTTTTTCCAGATTTCTTCTGTTCGAACTGTGCCCCTCCGGACCTCTCGTAAGAACATGATTGATGCAGAGTTCATTAAAAGGCAGTGTTTATTCAATACACCCAATGCATTTCGGGCTGGGGCGTCCTTCGTCAGGGGTCACTACAAATCACAATGAAACAATAGCCAATTATTACTTCTCATCGTGATATAACTTCTCACTTAAACAAACATCACAAATTCATATACAATTCATTGCAATGCCATTTTGCGTTTCAACCCGTTTATCTATGTCCACAATCAGCCCCTATGTCAACAGTGTTGTTTAAACACCCCCAACACATTTACTTAACGCTCCATTGTCACGAATGAAACATGATCCGACTATATCCATCTAGTATTTTGGTTCACATCTAACAATCCCCTCTTTTCACTTGCTGCCGATATCAATATGTCACATACTCTCATCAGTCCCCATTCTCTCCCTTCTTCACACCCATCCCTCCTTACACATAACCTTCAAACCCACAGCTATTTACAAAAACCTATTCTGACACTCAGGTTCCCTCCTTCTCTCTCCCCCTTCCACTCTGTTCTTTCATATGCTTTCATTACTTCCGCTCCCACGAACCTCATTCACACTTTAACTTCGTGCACTCATTCTCAATCATTCATTGCATCCTTCCCCACTAAAAATCAATCGCACTCTTTGCCTTAATTCTTCACTGAATTAGAAATTTTGATTTTCCCATACCTGCCATAAGCTTCTACAACCGTAAATCTACGTCTCCATTTAAAAAAAGAAGCGTTTCTTTTCCCCATACTACCTCCCACTTTCAACCAAATCGAACCTCCCTAGTGCCTCCCGATTGGCCCATTTCTTGGCTTTTCCCACCCTCCAATCTGCAGGCATTAGCGCTAATTAGATGCAAACAAAACTCCATCTCCCATAGTGCACTATGAGGTGTAAAAAGGGGCGTGACCTCGGACCACCTCTCTGCAAGGCAGGCCTGTGGCGCTTACTGGAGGTACCTGGTGGGCTAGTTGGCCCCCAAGGTCCCTCAGGATTCAAGGGGAATTAATTCCCCAACTTAAAACGCGCCACAGGGCGTGTTTGCACACATGTCACCTGAGGCCCCGCCCCCTCCCTTCACCACTGTGCAAACGCACCCCGTGGCGCGTTTTAAGTTGGGGGATTAGGTCACCTTGAAACCTGAGGGTCCCTGGGGCCCAACTAGCCCACCAGGTACTTCCAGTAAGCGCCACAGGCCTGCATTGCAGAGAGGTGGTCCGAGGCCACGCCCCTTTTTACACCTCTCTGCAACGCAGCTCTGTGGCGCTTACTGGAGGTACCTGGTGGGCTAGTTGGACCCCAGGGACCCTCAGGATTCAAGGGGACTTAATCCCCCAACTTAAAACACGCCACAGGGCGTGTTTGCACACATGTCACCTCAGGCCCCGCCCCCTCCCTTCACCACTGTGCAAACGCGCCCCGTGGCGCGTTTTAAGTTGGGGATAAAGTCCCCTTGAATCCTGAGGGTCCCTGGGATCCAACTAGCCCACCAGGTGCCTCCAGTAAGCGCCACAGAGCTGCGTTGCAGAGAGGTGTAAAAAGGGGCGTGGCCTGGACCACCTCTCTGCAACCCAGCCCTGTGGCGCTTACTGGAGGAACCTGGTGGGCTAGTTGGCCCCCAGGGACCCCCAGTATTGAAGGGGAATTCATTTCCCAACTTAAAACGCGCCACAGGGCGCGTTTGCAGAGTGTTGCTGGGAGGGGGCGGGGCCTCCGGCACGATCGCATGTTTTTTTTTCTGGTTTTTTTTGGAAGGGGGGCTGTGTGGCCCCCCTTCTTTTTACTTTTTTTGGGCCCTGGGACCCCATCCCCCAGGGCCTGACCCCTTTTTTAATAAAAAAATGAAAGGGAAGGGGGCCGCGTGGCCCCCCTCCTGTGGCCAATTCCGGCCCCGGGGACCACATCCCCCGGGGCATGGCCAAATATTTTTTTTTTTTATGGAGGGGGCTGCGTGGCCCCCCTCTTGAGGCCTCTACTGGCCCCGGGGACCCCATCCCCTGGGGCCGGCCTTTCATTTATTTTTACTTTTTTATTTAATTTTTCATTTTTGGGGAGGGGGCCGCGTGGCCCCCCTCCTGGGCCACTTCTAGCCCCGGGGACCCCATCCCCGGGGCTGGCCCTCTCTGTTGGGGACCGTGGGGGGCCCCAATCCCCCATGGTCCCGCCGGCTCCCGCGTCCTGCGGGAGCCGGCATTGCTTTCCACATGGGGAGCTGCTGACATGCAGCTCCCCATGTGGAAAGCAATCTGCTTTGCTTCATTGGAAGCGAGAGCAGGTTTCCCTGCTCTCGCTTCAATGAAGCAAAGCAAGTTTGCAATGTCAGGGCGGAGCAATGACATTGCAAACAGCAGTGTCCCGGGGTGGGCACCCCGGGACACTGCAGGAGCCGGCCCTGGGGGGTGGTGGTCCCCAGGGCCATCACTGGCTCCAGGAGGGGGGCCGTGCGGCCCCCTCCCAATCTGTACATAGCCCCTGGGAGGTGGTGGTCCCCGGGGCTCGGGGGTCCGTTCCGGACCCCCTAATATACATGTTAGTGCCCCGGGGATGTGGCGGTCCCCGGGGCGTGTGGGGGGGCTCAAGCCCCCCACACAGTTACATTTATTTTTTAAAAAAAGAAGCCCCGGGGGGTGGCGGTCCCCGGGGCTGCGGGGGGGCAGTGTGCCCCCTCCCAAATATAACTAAAGTGAGCCCTGGGGGGTGGCAGTCCTCGGGGCTTGGGTGGGCCTCAGGGCCCCCCCAACTTTATAAAATCAAGCCCCGGGGAGTGGTGGTCCCCAGGGCTGCGGGGGGGCCGTGTGCCCCAGCAAATATTAATGCAAAGCCCCGGGGGGTGGCGGTCCCCGGGGCAGTGTGGGGGCATTGGGGCCCCCCCACACATTTTTTTACTGCCCCCGGGACTTGGCCCACCCGGGGGCTTTTAGAATACGAAGCGCAGGAGCCCGCGCTTTGTTTTTTTTTATTTTCGGCTGAAATTCACGCTGGGTGCGCGAGTCTCGCCGATTTTAAAAAAAAAAATGCTTTTTGGGCCCTGGGGGTCCTTGTGGGACCCCTGAGCAGACCTAGGGGTCAGGGTGTTTCTACCCTGCCCCCTTTTTGCGTTTTGTGCCTTAGTTTTTCTCTTTTCTTGTGCCTCGGTTCTACCGAGGCACAAGATGGCTGCCAACACTTCCTGGTTTGTGTTGACAGCCAATTAGCATGCAGCTCGTGATCGAGAGGGTGCGCGGATCCTCCGCTGCCATAGATATATATGTGGTTTTACTTTTGATTTTCTCAGCAACTACTGAACGGATTTACACCATTTAACAAAAAGGGTTCTTTCTGAACCAAGAACTACCTCTTTGCCAAATTTGGTGTAATTTCGTTCAGCAGTTCGGGCTGTACCCTTACATAAAGTTTCCTATGGGAAATTGATTTTTTGACTCTTAATTTTTGAATTTCTCCGCAACTACTGAACGGATTTACACCATTTAAAAATAAGGTCGCTTTCTGAACCAAGCGCTACCTTTTTGCCAAATTTGGTGTAATTCCGTTCAGCAGTTCGGGCATTAGCCGTGTCTAAAATTTCCTATGGGAATTAACATGGAGAAAACACGTTTTGGGACCCCCCTTTTTTCTCAGCCCCCGCTTGCCGAATCATGCCGAATCTTTCAAGATAGGAGCGGACCGGAGCGCCCCACGAGTTTTGAAAATTTCGCGAAGATTCATCAACCGGCGCCAAAGTTATTGGAAATAGAATGTTGTGAATTTCCTATGGAAAATAGGTCCTAACTATAACTATCTACTGGCGACCGCCAGTAGATAATATATATATATATATGTGATCAAGTCCCTGGAGAGGGACGAAACGCATCATGGCAGCTGCATCTGTTTGGGAGTTTAAATAAACATTGCAGTTTGTCGAATTTTGGTGGTCCGCGCTCTTTCTTTGGGCCCTGGAAACTGGCTAATCGAGAGGGAGTTTGGTTGGATATATATATATATATATATATATATATATATATATATATATATATATATATATATATATATATATATATATATATATATATCCTCCTATATATATATATGTTCACTGAAAAAAACAAAGGTTACATGAATGTTATAGTTAGGCTCGCATTTCACTCATACAAAACCGAGAAGTTCAGCAGTTATAGTTACCTGATACGCCCCTGCAATGTACTGCTTATGACATCACATATTACATCACTCATGACATGGTCAGTGACATCACTCATGACATCTCAAATGACATCACTGATGACATCATCCAGTGAGTGTACTTTTTTTCTAAGAGTTTGTGATTGTTAAACATATGTAATAAGCTACTCCAGAGTTAAATTAGTATACTAGGTGTACAACTAATGAGTGATACTATTTCTAACACATATTATGTGAGTGGCTGTGTGACTGTGTGTATCTTTGTGTGAGTGGATGTCTGAGTGGCTGTATAGGTGTGCAAGTGGGTGTGGGAGTGGCTGTACATGTGTATAAGTGGATGTATAAGTAGCTGTGTGAGTGGCTGTATTGGTGAGTGGGTGGGCCAGTGGCTGTATGGGTAAATGAGTGGGTGCCTGAATGGCTGAATGAGTGAGTGACTGGATGTGTAAGTGGCTGTATGGGTGACTGAGTGGCTCTTTGAGTGGGAGTTTATTTAAGTGAGTTGGTGTGTGAGCAGCTGTATTGGTGGGTGTTTCTCTTTGTGAATGGCTGTAAGGGTAAGTGAGCAGATGTGGGAGTCCTTGTATGGATGTGTGAATGGGTATGTAAGTGGTTGTGTGGGTGTGTGAGTGAGTGTGTGTGAGTGCTTGTTTGGGGGAATGAGTGGTTGTGTTGAGAGGCTATATGGGTGAGTGAGTAGGTTTGTGAGTGGCTGTATAGTTGAATAAGTGGATATGTGAGTAGTTGTATGGGTGAGTGTGTGGCTGTGTGAGTGGCTGTATTGGTGAGTGACTGGTTATATGAGTCGCTGTATGGGTGAGTGAATGGTTATGTGAGTAACTGTTTGAGTGAGTGGGTGTGTGAGGGGATCTATCATTGAGTGAGCGGTTATGTGAGTACTTGTATGGGTCTGTGAACAGGTTGCGAGTGGTTGTGTGCGCATGTGAGTGGGTATATGAGAGATTGTATAGGGAAGTGAATGGGTGTGTGAGTGGTTATGTGGATGATATCATCAGTGATGTAATTTGAGATGACATCAGTGATTTCATGAGTGATGTCACTGACCATGTCATGAGTGATGAAATATGTGAGCTCATAAGCAGTGCAGTGCGGGGGTGTAAGTTATAGTTAGCTCAGGTAACTATAACTGCTGAATTTCAATGATTTTGTACCAGTCTAATCTGGGTCTAGATATAACGTCCCTGTAACCTTTGGTTTTTTCAGTGAATTTCTAAGGTTTTTTAATTATATTTCCTAACTATAATATCCCTGTAACCTTTAGTTTTTTTTAGTGAATTTCTAAGGTTTTTAATGTTATTTCCTACCTATAACGTCCCTATAACATTTTGTTTTGTCAGTGAATTTTTAAGGTTTTTTTAAAATCTATTTCTAAAGTATTATGTCCATTTAATGTTTAGTTCATTTAGATAATTTCTAGGATTTATTTGTAATACTAAGTAGTTCTTTTTCTTTGAACTACAGACATTTTATACATTTTAAAAGGAAAGTATCACATATGTACTGAATGTAAAATATATATTTTTTGTTACTGTAATTATACAAACAAAAAAAATAATAATTTTTTGTTCTGCGGTACCTCTGCTGGTCTGAAAACAGACAGGACTAGTACTATATTGTTTTTAATCCCAATCACCTGATCGGAATGAATCCGCAAATACAAATCAGCAGATTCAATGAAAAATCTATAAATTGCTTTAAATATGTACACCCCTCCATTTTCAATAATGACGTCAGTGTGAACATATTTACAAGTATATATGAGACTCCGTATATCTGTGTGTCAAGAAAGTTACCCATTTTAATAGTTTCACGAATCTGTGAATAAACGGACCGGATTCGCGAATTCGGCCGATGACACCCTCAAACCTTCTCTTTTGATTGGATATATTAGGACCCCACCAACATAAATGGAAATCCACACCTACAAACAGTTAGTTCTCCAGTGAAGTCTCTAGAAAGAGAACCATTGGTGCTCTGCTTTCAGAGAATGGCTGAAGCTGCATCTTCTGAGAATGAGGAGGAAGTTACACCACATCAAAGAAAAGAAACTGATGTCTGGAAGCACTTTACAATACCTTATGGGGAAAAGAAGGTAAGAGAAAAATATGTGCAGTGTAGTATTTGTGGCAAGCAGTTATCCAGAGACACTGCAAAGTATTCACATGGCACAAGTTCCATGTGGAAGCACTTCAAAACAATTCATGAAAGGGTCTACAACCGGATGATACAGGAGAAAGCAGATACAGCAGGACAGTCCACGTCTACAGCACCCTTGGGAGAACCATCACCTGCTGCAGCCATTAGAATACCAGCTGCCTGTGAAGAATTGAATGCGATGGTTACTCACTGTGGAATGTGCCACATGCTTGTTGCTTAAAAAATCCTCTGTGGGTGCATACTTGAATGCAGCAAAGAAGCATTGCCATTAGTTTTTTTTTCTTCCAGTTACCACGCAATGTTTTTTGAAGACTGAAGCAAGTTTCCCCATCCTTACCCTTTTACTACCCCTTTCACTTTTAGCTTAAAAAAGAAGAATTCTTTTTAAAAATTGTTTAAAAAATCCTTCTAGAACAAAAACAGTTCTTTTTAGATCCACCATCTGCTCAAACAAAGAGCTAACTCTGTGTTTTTAATGTGTCATTGACTGCATCGGTGTGAGACAAGGTGTGTCAGTGTGTGCATCAGTGTGTATCTGCGTGTCTTATTGGATGCATTAGTGTTGGCTGGGTGTGTCAGTGTCTGCACTGGTGCATGCATGGGTGTGTCAGTGTATGTATTGGAATGTCCCTGGCTGTATCAGTGTATGAACAGTGTATGCCTGGGTTTGTTATTGGATGCATTAGTGTTTGGCTGAGTGTGTCAGTGTGTGCATTGCAGTATTCCTTGGTGTCTCAGTGTTTTCATTGGTCCCTGAGTATGTAAATGTGTGTCAGTGTGTGCCAGGGTGTGTTATTGGATGCATTAGTGTTTCACTGGATGTGTCATTGTCTGCATTACTGTGTGCCTGGGAGAGTCAGAGAATGCATTGGTATGTCTCTGGGTGTGTCAGTGTATGCATCATTGTGTGACTGGGTGTGTTATTGGATGCATTAGTGTTTGACTGGTTGTGTCAGTGTCTGAATTGCTGTATGCCTGGGTGTGTCAGTGTCTGAACTGACATGTCCCTGGGTGTGTCAATGTATGCATCAGTGTGTGCCTGGGTGTGGTATTAGATGCATTAGTGTTTGGCTGGGTGTGTTAGTGTCTCCTTTGATGTATGCCTGGCTGTGTCAGTGTCTGCATTGGTGTATCCTGGGTATGTCAGTGTATACATCAGTGTATGCCTGAGTGTATTACTGGGTGCATTGGTGTCTGTATTAGTGTGTGGGTAGGCATGTGTGGTTGGGTGTGTAACTGACTGTATCAGTATGTATATGGGTGTTTGAGACTCTGTATCAGTTTTTGGCTGAAGGTTTAAGTGGCTGTATCGATATGTGACAGAGTATCATTGGCTGTTTGAGTATGTGCCTGGGTGTGTTAGTTTCTGTATTGGAGTGGGGCTGGGTGTATCAGAGGTTGTATCAGTGTGTGCATTGGTCTGTCAGTGGCTGTATCAGTGAGTGCCTGGGTGTGTTACTGACTGCATTGGTGTGTGCAGGGATGTGACAGTCTCTGTGTGGTTTTATCAGTGTATGGCATAGTATGTGAGTAGGTTTATTGGTGTATGTGTGTCGGTGTGTTAGTGGGTGTATCAGTGTATAACTGGGTGTCTGAATCACTGTATCGGTATGTGGCTTGGTGTGGGAGTGACTGTATGAGTGTGTGAGTGGGTGTGTGAATGGCTGTATGAGTCTGTGTAAGTAGCTGTTTGCATGTGTAAATGGGTGTATGACTGACTGTATGGGGTTTTGACTAAGTATATGAGTATGTGTAGGTGTGTCAGCACCCGTGAGAATGACTCTATCAGTGTATGAGTTTCTGTATGAATACCTGCATGGGTGTGTTTGTGACCCATAAGTTAAATTAGTAATATACCTTTTTATAAGTTTAAAAATACATTTCATTCACACATTACTATACAATTTAACCTGTTCCATGCGTCGGACGGCCCCCAGCCGTCCGACATCACGGTGGGCGTGTGCGTCAGACGGCCGGGGGCCGTCCGATGTGCGCACGCGTGGAATTCGCCCACACAGCGGGGGAATTCCAGCCGCATTCAAAGGGTTAAACCAAAGAATTAACAAATAAACATAACAACTTATTTCACTATTTCACTATTTACAAATACACTTGTGTGCACAAGTACTTAAGGAAGCACAAAACTGAGTGATGTTTGGAAGAATCTTACAATACTGTGAAAGGAAAAGAAGGTTGCAGATAAATATCTGTAATGTTTGTGACAAGCAGTTATACAGGCCCACTACAAACTATTATTTACATGGGACAACTTCCATGTGGAAGCATTTAAAAACAATTCCAGAAATGGGTCACAACTAAATGATGCAAGAGAAACTAGGAGCAGCAGGACAGTCCACCTGTACAGCACCCGTAGAAGAACCATCATCAGCTGCAGTCATTATAATACCACCTGCCTTCAAAAATTCAAGTGGGGTGCTTACTCGCGGTGCAAAATTCCACATGCTTTCCCCTGTACAAATGTCTTCTGTGGATGCATTTTCCTTTTTTATTGTTCTCAGGTTCTATACTCATACACCAAAAGTGATGTAATGTTGAAAGAATCATCAATGAACAGGGGGGGAACGACAATCATAAAGACTGCAGAAAAACCCCCAAGCTGCATTCTATGTGTATGTAAGTAATTACAGTATGGAAACATTTTAGAACACCAGCGTGGTTTTTAACTCCGAGCTGTGCAGAATATCCCTGGGATAGCTTACATGACTGTTTGAGAAAAACATACTGTAACATTAAAGGTATCAAAGACACCAGGAGAACTTTGCTGTTTGGATCCAGTAAATGTATGCAAGTAAGTTAAGCAGAGATTTCAAACAATGCTGTCCTTCACCTGCAACAAATAAAAGCCAACTTTTGGAGAAATTACTGATTTCTTTTAGCAAAAAAAGTACCAAGCAAGAGGTGATCCTCATATTCAAATGCTGTTCTGGGTAAAAGATGCACTTAGATTTGGAACAGACACAGATGAGTCTGTACTTTCTTTCATAGAACAGTATATTGCATGCAGCATTCCAAAAGACACTGAGGAAAAAAGCCTAAAGCAGCAAGTACTGCGTTTCCAATCAAATAAATGAGGAAAGTACTGTCAGCAGAAAAATTTAAATATTTTTTTAGCTCCCTGTTGACCCTTCATGTTTTTTACAGTTTGAAGCCAGTCGCTTCTTTCCATTATTCTTTGGAAAAAAAGGGAAAATTATAAAACTGTTTGAAAAACCTTCCTAAAAACAACAGTAGTTTTTACAAACATTTCAAAAGTACCTCACAATATCCTCCCAGACTGGTGACTACCCCTAAATTTCAACCTGCACTCTATCTGGGGTGAATTCATGCTTATTCACAAGGGCCTCTTTTATGGTGGGATACCTCAACCTCTTCCCCTTCTCTGGGGCTAGTAGGCCATCCCTCCCATCACCAGGAACATGACTCCAAAGGTCAGCTCTCCAATCCTCCTCAGAGATCCTTGGTACCTCTAAAGCTACTTGATATGCCTGAGACCACCTGTCTATATCACCCCCGTCCTTAAAGTCAGGCACCAAGTCTCTGGGTATATGGACTCTTTTTTACTGCACTGGACACAGTAGTCAGGCTCCCACCATTTTTACTAGACTCTAACAATTATTTGGCCTTCAAGTCCAGCTCCTTGACATTCAATTCATGAGCCAGCAAGGCCTACTCTCCTCCAAGGCTCTCGTAGCCCCAGCTTTTCTCTCCTCTGCAGCCAGCTAGGCCAGCTGCAGCCTCAGGTCCCATACAGCCTGCCTGTCCTTGAGGTCCTCAGGAGACTGGGTTTGGGAGGAGGCAGTACTTCCTGCATCAAATCCAATAGGGAACTCTCGCTCTCTCTCTGGGGATCCCCTCTCTCCTCTGGAGCCTTTGCCCAGTCACTTCCCTGCTCCTCTCCCTTCTTCTCAGAGCCACTACCCTTTGGGGCCCTGATTCTGAGTTCAACTACAATCAGGGTTCTCCCCTCTCAGGAGTGCTGAAGTAGTCCTCTTCAAACTCTTCCTGTAGTGCAGATTGCATTCGGTGGATGTCCTCCCAGGCCCTAAGGGCGATCTAGTACTCAAACTTGGAGTTAGGTGAGTTAATGGGTGTGTGAATGGTTTTATGGGTATGTGATGGCGTTTTGTAGTCACTGTCTGGCTATATGAGTAGGGGGAATATAAGCGCTTTTGTGGGAGTGTAACTGGATGTGTAAGTGCCTGCCTGACATTGTGAGTATGTGCAAATCACATACTATTAAATTACATACTGTAAGCAAACACCCACATCTAATTTCATACACATTCATTTATACTGGCTTATTAAATTATTATACTTTCAGTATACCAATTTCTCTTCCTCCTTTCCTGCTCACATTGGGCCTGATTCACAAAGGTAAACTTGAGCTTTCATGCAAGTCTACGATTCTTTGCTACTCACAAAGGATTTACGAGTAGCCTCTTTATGAGTGCGAATTCTCTGCATATAAAAATATAGGTCTTTTAATTTGCATACACTCCGCACTCGTAAAGATACTACTCATAAGTATCTTTGTGAATAGCAAATAATTGTAAACTTACATGAAAGCGCAAGTTTACCTTTGCGAATCAGACCCTGTAATTTTGGTTATTTTTCCCATCTAAACTCCCTTCTATTTTCCCTCTAGTGTAGTGTCTAGAAGCTGCACATTTTTTTCAGCCAATATACACTCAAAATGTTTCATCTAAATATACATTCATTCACTACAACTTGATTAACATATTTGTAGAAGCTCTTTGTTGTTCTCCCAGTTTTATTTCTATGTCGGATAACATCTGTTTTCATTCTAAATCTCCAGTGACAACTCCAGCAATCTACCTCCACTCTCAGTAGAAAAGCAGCTAAAATGGCTACCCATGACCATGTGCTCTTACTTATGCTGCTCTAGTCAACAAATCAGGGGCTTCCTTTCACCTTTTATTTTTGTTATACCACTTCAAAATGGTCAGCATTTCTTTAACCCTTTCCATGTTTTCTGTGAAGAAGCCATTTTGGTTGTTTTTTTCCGTGAATCTGTGAATCCATGGCAGTGCTCAGTGCGGCACCTTTGTGGTGAATTTGTGGATCCATATGGGGTCTGTGAGAGGGTTTGTGAGTGTCTGTGTGGGGCTGTAAGTAGGTAAGCGAGTATGTGAATGGGTCTCTGAGTGGGTGTGTGAAAGTGTAGGAGGGTCTGTTAGTAGGTGTGTGAGTATATGAATGGGTCTGTGTGTGGGTGCATAAGTGTCTAAGTGGGTCTGTGAGTGAGTTTGTCAGAATATGAGTGGCTCTGTGTCTGGATGTGTCAGTGTGTGAGTGATTTTGTGATTGAGTGTGTAAGTGTGTGAGTGGCTGTGAGAGTCTGTGAGTCAGTCTGTGAGTGAATGTGTTATTGTCTGAGTGGGTCAGTGAGTGGGTGCGTAAGTGTCTGAATGAGTATGTGAGTGGTTGCAAGAGTGTCTGAGTGGGAGTCAGTGAGTGTGTTAGTGGGTCTCTGAGTGCATGTTGGAGTGTCTGTGTGGGTGTCTCACTGGTTGTCTGAATGTCTGTAAGTGGATGTATGATTATCTCAGTGTCTCAGTGAGTGATTGGATTTTTTTTAATTTAGGTCCGAATTCGCAGATCCACTGCAATTTCACATGGGGGGGGTTGTGCTGAGCATCGCAGTGGATCCTGGAATTCATGCACAAAGGGAAAAAATATGAATAAGCCAATTTCTTGTCAATCGTGGATCTCTCATAGACCCCTATATTGCACACATGGGGTCAGGGTACCTCTACCCTAACCCTGTCTATTCAAATTTTTGTCAATTCTCACAACCGACAACTGTTCCCTTGCATCTAAAATGGTGGCTGCAACTTTTCTCTCAGGTTGCGGCCAGCCAATCACAGCATTGCTGGCGGCATTCCTGCAGGGGATCCACGGAAGGTCCGCATCCCTAGATATCTATATTTCTTTTTTCTTTAATACCTCCAAAACTACTCACCAGATTTACACCAAATCACAAAAAGCACACTTTTTGGACCAAGATCTAACTTTCTGCCAAGCTTGGTGTAATTACGTTCAGAGGTTCAGGCTGTAGTCGTGTCCAAAATCTCTATGAGAATTAACATTAAAAGCACACTTTTTTTTACCTCCCCTTTTTCTCAGCCCCTGCTTGATGAACCACCCCAGAACTTTCCATGCACAACTATACAAAGTGGGGCATTTTTTATGGAAACGTTTGTGAAGATCCGTCAAAGGGCACTAAAGATATAAACAAGTCAAAAAGCACTTTACGTATGGAAACTAGGTCCTAACTTTAAATATCTACTGGCAACTGCTAGTAGGTATAATATATATATAAATTATTACGGACAGAAGCAGGTTACTGACCTGCCTTGTGATAGCATCTGTCTTTTCCTTTTATAGCACGTTGTGCGCTTGGGAGGTACCTGGCTCCTACCACATTGGCACCATATTGGAAAGGGTTGCTTTCCAGTATTTTTATCCTCTTAATGCGTTTGTGTTGCTCCCTTTTAGTTGCTTTCTATTTTGCTTTACCAGTATGACCCAGTGAGCCGGAAAGCCTGTCCTCTGAGTCCAGGTTGTTGGACCCTGGTTAGAAGCCTGCTTGTTTTGCCCAATTTTATTATTGCTTCGCGCTGTTAGCACGTTGGCACACGCCCACACAGCCCAACTGGCCACGCATGAGGGCATATTCAAAGCTTGCTAAAGCGCGTCTGTGCAGTTCATATAGACGGAAGCAGGTCACTAACCTGCCTTGTGATAGCATCTTTCTTTTCCTTGTATAGCACGTTGTGCGCTTGGGAGGTGCCTGGCTCCTAGCACGTGGGCGCCATATTGGAAAGGGTCACTTTCCAGTATTTTTATTCTTTTTATGCATTTGTATTGCTCCCTTTTTATTTATTTCTATTTTGCTTTACCAGTATGACCCAGTGAGCAGGGAAGCCTGTCCTCTGAGTCCGGGGTTGCTGGACCCTGGTTAGGAGCCTGTTTGTTTTGCCCAATCCTATTATTGCTTCGTACTGTCAGAGCATTGGAACATGCCCACCCGGCCTGACTGGCCTCACTTGGGGGCTTATTTAAAGCCTGCTAAAGTGTGTCCATGCTGCAGCCCGTCTGACTCCGACCACGCTCAGCGCCAGCCTCCCTGCATCTTCCAAGACAAAAACAAGGCTCACTAGAAGCTATTCTGGATCTGATCTACATGCCTTAAATACCAGAGGTAAGGACCCGGATTGCTTAAGCTTAAACTTCTACACAGTCCCGAAGCAACCGCAAACAATTGTTGTAGGAATTTTGCACATACACAGAACTATGCGCAGGAATAAGGGACCTCGGTGTATAGGGGCTAAGCCTTCCTACCGCCTCAGTAACCACAATCCTAGGACTGACTAGCTATAGTGTCTCACTCGCTCTCCTAAACAATCACGAAGATGCAAATGATTAGACACCCCAGAACACAACACTCCAGACTCTCTCAGGAATCGCGGTAACAAGACGTACCCTTTTGCTCATTCACTCGTACTTGTCCACAATAAGTATTGACAGAGACACTGGTATAGTTTAAAATGTTTATTTTAACTATTGTGCTCTATAACGCAGTATACGAGCCACTACCAGCAGCAAAACACATAAACCTAAGACAGTTAGCATTGTAGCAAGTCCATATATTATAAAGGGAGATGTCATCTTATAAAGACAGTGGATAAAGGACTATAAGGCCTAACCATCCTCCCCTTGGTAAGAAGAAATATTATTATATAATAGAAGATCTCTGGGTTTTGTCAGCAGACCCCATACCTTAGTGCCTAGATGGTATATCTACATCATAGGAACTGCATGGCTCTTCTCCCTGGAAAGGTCCCCCTCCAAGTGTGTGTTAAACCAACATGCATCCTCATAATATCAAAGCACGAGTTTTCCAGCAGCCGCAGCGCTGTTAGCATGTTTTGTCTAATTGCTAGGGACTGACTAGAACAGAATAACTAGGGACATTGTTTATCGACTTTGCTCACGGTATTCAGACTAAACTCCAGGAACAGACCGAGAACGCACAAAGCAGATGGTTCTCATGTGAAAGGCATAAACAGAGTCTTGCAAAATAAAGTCATGTAGTACCGTGCGCAAAAGCAGCATCATTGCAGCAGAGCTCATGCTAACTTAGCGATGTCGACAATGACCCTATCGGCCATATGACACCCTCCCCTTGGCCAGGCCATAGCATATAGATAAAAGACTTAAACAGAGTCCAAAGGATAAGCAGAGTCTAGTAACGCTTGAAAGGAAAGAAAAAAAACAATTTGGACACTTTAGGGAAAGAAAAACAAATTCTTTCGTTGAAAACGTGACTAATGCGGATTTGGAAAATCCATCAAATTTTGTGAACTTAAGAATGCAATTTGTTCCAAAAGGTCATCCCTATCGTTCATAGCAAACAGGGATGCCATCCAGTCAAGTAGTTCGAAGGAACAGACGTGTTCTTCATAATCCGATGCCTCCAAGAGCATATCCAGGCAACTTGCGTGATATTCGATGAAACTCCGTTGCAGGAGACAATGTGCAGCCTCACAGGTATTCCACTCAGCCAACACTCCAGGTGCAGCTGCACACATCAAACGGCCATCCCCAGAACAGGCCTGGTCATGGTCCAGTAATGGACCCACCAACAGATCATAATTTGGGTCTGCGTATGACGTATTGGAGAGGCATAAATCCAAGGCACAATAGAAAGGGCACCGCTGGCAGTAGAACACAGGTTGCACGCAAGTGAAGTGGGCAAAGCGAAAAGTTAGTCCATAACTTACGCCAAGCGTCGCTAAAGGCAAGCATCCAAAAAGTTGTTGCATTCGGTCACGGTACAGTTGCAATTGGCTGGGTCTGTGCAGTACCACAAAATGAGCAGCCATTGTGTACCAGGAGCAGAAGTATCAGCACACCAGCCGCCAGCGCTAGTATTAAGGGGAACCCTTCGAAGGCGCTGGAAAAAATAGAATGGATAAAGGCTGGTATTACTCTAAAAATCATCTGACAAGAGGTCACAAGGCTGGATCCCACAAGTTTAAAAAAATAAGCAAGGCCTTCTGTGTAAGACACATTCAATATTTGATGTATCAGTTCCCCAAAATGGAGTGGGAGATTCGTATTCAGAAGCGACTGAATCTCACTAGATGTTCTCGCCACCTGCAACTCGAAGGTCTCTCGAGCCGAAGTGAGAGCCACTTCCTGTTGAAACAATAGCGCTTTGAGTCTGCTTAGTTTATTGAAATCTGTTTTCAAAGTCGGAATGGAAGGCCAAAGAGAACTATCTACAATCCCATGCGGGGGTGGAAAAAGCACATTGCTACAACAAGTAACACTCTGTGAAACTGTTACTATATACGGGATGCCTGCCCGTAAGACACAGCAGTTGTGCCATTCGAAAGCAATGTGAGTGTGGGAATTATTGCCGGGAGAGGCGTACCTTTAAAAAAACAGGCCAGATTAGCAGCGGATATGTTACAAGGGCCGTGCAATTTAACTTGTTTGCAAACCAGGGAATGTCCTACTGTGGAATTACACTCTTCCCCTGTTAGAAAAACTTCCTTATCTTCCCGTTGACATCTGTAGGTGAAAGGCAAGGACCATAATTCATGAAGAAACGCACTACCCAGGGGTTCAAAGCGGCCTATCGGGAAGTGTTTCATACAAGATTTAAACTGAAATAGTGAGAATGGCAGAGAAATAACACCATGAATTAACCATACAGCTACAGAAAATGGTAAATGTTCTAATTGTTCAATGTGCAACAATGTGTATGTAGCGTCTTTCATGGACATGAACCTTTTTTTATCAGTCAAGTTAAATGGCTTAAACAATGCAGAAGTGTTCAAATAATCCCATGGTACTTTACCCATTTTGAGAGTTTGCAATGCCCATGCAAATTGCATTACAGATCGTAATTGATTTGACCATTGTATAACACAGATACATCACTTTGAACAATATCAATGACAGATAAAATAATATTATCTAAAGTGTAAATACGGGAAGACAATGTATTAATGCTATTGTCGACAACTGCAAGAACTTTCTCCAAATTTGCTTGGTCAATTTGGTGCAGACGGAATGCTGCTTCCATCTGCGATAGTTTCCATAGTTCATTATAAGCCTCATAAATAAATCTTTTCGATCTTGGTGAATTAGGACCCAAGATAAAATCAGTCAAATTAATGTTGCCCGACAAGAGAGACAGGTGATGTTTTACGGACGACAGTGTAGAGTGTTGCAACCATTGCTGACACAGTTTCCCCACCGAGTATGTGGTGACTGAACGTGAATGCGGGAAACGAGGATCAGGTCTAGGTTGAGTGAAACCGGTCACTGCATTATGAAAACGCAGTTGACAGGCATTGGCATTGGTTTGCCACAACAACCATCCTGAGGGATCAATGTCAGAGATAGTTACATTGCCATTTTGAAACAGTGCTTCTAGTTTGTCGATAGTATGATTGGTGTTTTACACCAATTATCATACTCAGCCAATGATGGAATGGATGGAATAATCAGATTTTTGGCTGTAGCCAAGCCAAAACAAGTAGTCTGGTGCACTGTGTCATTAAAAAATAATATTTGAGTAGGAATGAGACATGCACCCTGTACGAGAGTTGGACAATGTTCCCACTGCGTAAAATTTAAAACAGGTCTTAACGTGTTTGTTTTATGCAAAAAATGATGACCATAATGTTGATAACAGAATAAATCAGCATAATTGGCAGAATTTAAATACAAATCTTCAGCATCAAATGCAGCATAATACTTCAAATCTGAAAACAACAAATGTACTGCTTGTACATCCCAATCATCAGAATGTATGTCCTGTGTTACCACATCTCCTAAGGAAACGCGAAACACGTATGGTATGTTGAGGACTTCCGTCAGACCATGGATTTCAAATGGTACTTTATCCCAAACGATGCCATCAGCAACAGGGAAAGCCGAAAAGTTCACAAGGGTTTGATCACGTTTCAAGATATGGGACGATGTATGGGGAGCCAGAATTCCATCAACCAACTTCACAGCAGAGCGTTCTGGCAAGTAATGACCATTGATTAGCAAGAAGAACACTGTCACAAACCCAATTGACATGAAGAGGAAAATCAGCACCAGCACCAGCCAGATGTGGGTCCAGGGTGGGACCAGGTAAGTCTTTTTGAACCAGGAAATGAAAATACTGGTTTGCATTAGTGGAATTGTTACAGTTGATGACGAAGAGGAAGAGTCATAAGAGAAGCTCATACAGTCCCCAAAATAACCGCTTGCTCCCATGTTCATTAATGGAGGCAGTGCAGCATCAGCTTGATGATGTAAAGGGCTGTCCGGTACTTCAGTATGGCACTCATCAGCAGGTTAAGCATACTCGACGTCAGCGTTGGAGAAGGAGGAGGGCACAACAGGCAGAAAGTCAATAGAAGTCTCCATCTCACCCTCAACGACAAGGGCATTAGTCAAAGAGGCTGAAACCATTGGATTCAGGGAAATAGCGTTGCTTGAAATACAGGGAGTGACTCTATTCAGAATCTGCCTTATGGTGTAGTTTGACATTGTCAATTGAAATATACATGTTTTCTTTGCGACCAGGCACAGGTGGTAGTATCACTGTACGAGTACCCTTTAATCCAAGTACTGGGACCGGTGCACGATAAGAGGGACCAAATTCTTTTTTGTTCTCCAACTTTTCTTGTACCAGATCTCAAATCTTAGGGAGCCAGCCGGCGACCAGAATCAGCATCGCCGTTTCATTGGAAGAGGGTAACTGCTCTGTAGTGAAGCTGTCACGGGTTTTTTGTAGATCCTGTAACATAGTAGAATGGTTATCTACATCAAATGTTACGGCAGCCGCCACAATGTCTAGACCATCAAGGTCTGGCACAAATATTTTAATGCCAAAGAGCATTTCGTATGGGGTCCGCCCACCAAGAGATCTTCTCGGGAGATTATTAAGTGCACGTTGAACTTCATACAAATGGGCCAGCCAGTTCCTACCAGTACCTAAGACTCTAGCTGTCAAAGATTGCTTTAAGTCACGGTTCATTCGCTCCACTATAGAATTGCCCTCAGGCCTGTATGGAGATGAAAACTGCACCAGCACCCCCAAAGACTTCATGGCGCCCTTGTACACCTTAGAAGCGAACGCTGGACCTTGGTCAGAATGGAAGGTGCTACAGGCAAACGTCCCGACAAAGACACGCAAATCTCTAATGACATTTCGAGCGTCAGAACTGCGTTGTGGCCAAACCCATAGGAATCTAGTGCACGAATCAACTACAACAAAAATATATTTATATGCAGTATCAGAAGTCAATGGACCTCAGTGATCAAGATATACACAGCCAAATGGGTGATTTGATATATAGAGCTGTGTTTGTGGTGGGCGTGAAACCGTAGATGGTTTGATTTGTTGACAAATCTCACAAGAAAGCACATAATTACGGTTTTTCTATATAACCCATGCCACAATAACGTTGCTGTAAAATAGAAACAGTCGCAGAGACTCCGGCATGTGCAGAAGCCATGCCCTCGTGTGTGGCTATGATTAAAGGAAGCCTGCAGTCCATGTTGGGAATCAGCCGATCCCCTACTGACGGTATAGTAGCATAAGGAACTTGTTCAGGTGGCAAATGATAAGAATACTTAGAAGGGAAGCCCTGCGGGAAATCAGTTCCACCCTTTGAAGCAGCTATAGCTGCCAGTATCTCATTATCTATTTAAGTCATGGACCTTGTAACTGCTGCAACGGAGCATGTGGCTACTGCAGATTTGGCTGCCTCGTCAGCCAAAGAATTTCCAACAGCTTGTGTTCCAACACGCTGAGGGCCAAGAGTATGTATAACCTGTGTGAGTGGCCGACGTTCTTTAAGTTCCACCACTCGAACCCAAAGCATTTTATGCTTTATTGCGCTGCCCTTGGGGTCTCGATAATCATTTTGAGACCAAAAGTATAAGTTGTCATTAAAAGACTGGACAAAGTAGTAAGAATCGCACACAATAAGAGTGTTCACATTAGGATCAGTGAATTCTAGAGCTAAAATTAGAGCACGCAGCTCCGCCATTGCACCGTACAGTCCCCAAGTGCCTGTGTATGCACAATGGAGGACTTAAATTCACCATTTACAATTGAACCAGCCACAATAGCGCAAGCCGCTGAATAAGCATGCTTGGACCCGAAGGCCGGTTGAGCCGAGCCGTCGGTATAAATGAGACATTTGTACTGATCCAAAGGGAGTAAGGACAACGGAGGAGGATGAACATGTTCATATTGTAAAATCACCTGTGTCTGCAGTGCAGGATCAAAGATAAACGTGATATCAGCCGATGTCAAAGAAGTAGCCCATTGTATCCAACGGGGCTCTAAAGCTTTAGAATTCGGTACACTCGCCTTGATCACTGCTTCTAAAGCAGGTATAGGCGAAACCATAAGAACGCGTTTCCCCTGCGCCAGAGATTGTTCTTTCAGAATCGCCATTTGGACCACAGTCAAAAAAATTTCAACATTGGAAAAACGCATTTCCGCCGATGTGTACAAATGTGATTAGTATGTAATTGGTACTGTGTCTCCTTGATTAAACGTTAAGTAAGTGAAACCTACCGTCCCCGGAACAATTAGTATGACCAGATTCGTAGAATTATCACATGTTAACAAGAAGTTAGTCGCTAGCAGATCAGACTTCAAAGATTGTAGAATAGAGGTATTTTCCGGAAGTCAGCTGGCAGAAGAGTACGTGGGTTGTATCAATGCATAAAGCGGTTTGATACGCTGGGCATAATCCGGAATGTATGTCCTCCCGAAATTCAAAGATTGAAGTTTTTTCAAAGTAGATGGAGGCTTCAATTGTGCATATTTCTCCAGAAAGTGGGAGGCCAACCCCCTACCTTCATTATAGAGCTCATAGCCCAAGAAAAGCACGGCTAAACAAGCGATGTGTGATTTAGCAAAGTTAAATTTATAACCAAAGTCGGCAAACGACAGAATGATCTGATCCACGCGGAATCAGCTCGTCATCCGTCAGATAAATGTCATTGACAAATGAGAATGCATCAGGGTCAACGCTGTATAACAAAGACACAACACGTGCAGCAAATGCCCCAGAGATGTTCTTATAGCCCATAGGCAAAAGCGTAAATCATTTTTGGTTGCCGACTGTGCTAAATGCAGTCAAATCACGGCTCTCGTGAGCCAAATTGTGACTGTAAAAACCATTGGATATACCCAGTGTTGTTTTGTATTTTTTGCAAACAATGTTATTCACTAACGCAGAGCTGTGTGTGTTCTGTACTGCAAATGTACGAACATGACTATTTAAATTTCGATAATCTAACACAATGAGATATGAACCATCCGGTTTCGATATCAGAAAAAGTGGATTATTCATGGGTGATACACAGGGTTCAATTACACCTTGATATTCCAATTGGGACAAAATGTCACAGACGGAAGCTTTAGCCTCTCGTCTGATTGGATATTGTGGTTGGGGCTGCGGCGCAAAGGAATCTCATGTGCTGGCGAATCTCTATCCCAGCCCACTTGATTACGATACACCGCCGGAGCCAGGCCCAATGCGCATTCTGATGCGTAAGCCTGTTTAGCTTCCTCAGGGACGTAACGCGAAAAACTCAGAAGTATTACGTCCTCCCCTTGAGAAGAAGCCAGAACAAATGGCGGAGGCCAATCTGCCTCTGCCAACAAAATATCATACGAGGAGGTGAGATTTTCCCAGAAAACCGCAGTAATTGTAGGCTGTATATCACCTTCAATCTGGAGGACTATTTCATATAGTCTATCAGGGGGTGCAACTCGTGTATCTGCTGTTTCTACTGTAATGAATGTATCAGTTGCTCTGGCCTCCAGACAGGGACGCAGTGCCTCCCGCACTATGGTAACTTCTGTTGCACTGTCGAGGATTGTCACTGCCCATGTTCAATCTAGGAGCAGCGTTCTCACCTTCTGTGGCATACTTCGCAGTTAAAGTGGTAACTTTCTTCTTTTGATAAGGCGGTCGAAAACGAGGCAGTCCCTCTTGTTTGGCTTTATGTCAAACTGGCGAGGTTCATCTTGTCCCTGTGGAGCGGTCGCGCCTTTGCTGCGATCCTGGCGCTCTCCTCCACCGACTTGAGAGTCCGATATGTCCTGCAAAGAATGAGGAGAGCATTGATCAGGGACTTGAGATCTGTCTGGTGTCTTAATTTTCGCGCGGTCGCACAAATCATGAGTACGCTCAGAGGAATCAGGTGCCGGTGAACCAGCACGCAAACCTTGCTTCTGGTTTTGCTGCCTCTGTTTTTTACTCCAGTTCTTTTTAGGAAAGAACAGGCGCCCATCCTTCTCAGTTTGGACTTTTTGTTGAGATTGAATTTGAGTAAAGGCTTAATTCCCAGACTATTGCGCCCTAAGGTTTTATAAGCTTTAGCAATAATCTTTGGTAATTCGCGCTGTTTGTCTGCGTCAGCAACAGCCTCCAAGCGTTGAGCCACTTGTAAGCTTGCAGCTTCACCCTTCACATTAGCAAGGATCATATCGCAAACTATGTCGAACACTCCTACCAGTCTCATTCCCAACTCCAGGTCCGCTTCAGCCCCGTGTTCATCCTGAACATGCTTTATCACGGAAGGGAGAACGGTCATTGAGGGGGTGCCAAAACACATCGAATATACCACTGCAAACACTCTACCCCAAGTGTTACATTCAGCTAACTCGGGAACAAGGCCTTTTGGTAAGCTCATAGTCAAGATCCTGTGTTTCTCAACAGGAGTGGTATTTGGAAAAACAGCTTCGAGTTGCCCAAATTTTTCAGCAAGCTAGTAAGGAAGTTCATCCTTATTTTGCGGATGTTTGCCCATCACTGAATTAATCATGATGGGGCTGATAACCAAACCACCGTGTCCCGGCGGTTTTGCAGCAACACCAGGTGGTGCCACCCGTATGTTGCATGACAAGAACTGTATAACAGCCCTATGTACACGTATTAATGCTGTATGTAATACTCGTAGCTCTACGACAGTAACATTAAGGTAATTTGGATGTGCGGTATACCCAGCCAAAACGGCGCACGTGGCCCCGTCAATTGATAAGGGGCCTAAAGGGACAGCTGTCAAAGGGTGAGAAAGGGCACCATTAAACCATATGTTGTGTTGCCAAGCTGTTAACGGAACTTCAAGTGATCTATAAGGTCGATAATTCTGCGGAAGCGCAGTGGCAGTATATTTGTGAAAGAAATTATCAATTCCATCCACTGCCGGAAAGGTGACCCAAGAATAGAATACCTCGAAGCGGTGAGCTGCATCCACCTCAACAACAAAAATAATAGCTGCCCCAGCATTAGGGACTCCCTGTTGAGTCAAATAAGCTGTGACTGGAGCGCGGTTTGGAGCCGTTATGGCAACCGCCATAATGAAAAGAATATTAAAACAACCTACGAGCGGCAGAGCAACACTGGGCTAAAGAAAGAGAAAGACCTTTTAGAATTCAAGCTTGAAAAACCTATAAAAATTCAATTATAGGAGGCTACACCGTCACAACCGTCTCCGGAAACAGAAGTGAGGGGATTGTGGACAAGCACAAGCACTACTCTGGAGTCTCGCAGGTAAGTACCAGACCAAACGTTGGTGGCGCCATGTTGCAGGGATTCTGCACATACACAGAACTATGCGCAGGAATACGGGACCTCGGTGTATAGGGGCTAAGCCTTCCTACCGCCTCAGTACTCCCAATCCCAGGACCCACTAGCTATAGAGTCTCACTTGCTCTCCTAAACAATCACGAAGATGCAAATGAGTAGACACCCCAGAACACAACACTCCCGACTCTCTCAGGAATCGTGGTAACAAGAGGTACCCTTTCGCTCACTCACTCGTACTTGTCCACAATAAGTATTGACAGAGACACTGGTATAGTATAAAATGTATATTTTAACTATCGCGCTCTATAACGAAATATACGAGCCACTACCAGCAGCAAAACTCAGAAACCTAAGACAGCATTGTAGCAAGTCCATATATTATGAAGGGAGATGTCATCTTATAAAGACAGTGGATAAAGGACTATTAGGCCTAACCATCCTCCCCTTGGTAAGAAGAAGTATTATTATATAATAGAAGATATCTGGGCTTTTCAGCAGACCACATACCTTAGTGCCTAGAAGCTATATCTACATCATAGGAACCGCATGGCTCTTCTCCCTGGAAAGGTCTCTCTCCAAGTGTGTGTTAAACCAACATGCATCCCCATAATATCAATGCAAAAGAAACAATTGATGGACGGAATGCTGGACAATGCAAACATTCACCCCCAGTCACAAGGATCTGGGTTAAATCCATCATTCTTTTGCTCACCACACCACCCCAGTTTGGCCCCAGCCATATGCAAATCAGTCTTGACCCTGTTCCTTGTGGGAACAGTCCAGCCCGAACTGCCAAGCCAGGTCCTCTCTGGACCAAAAACAAGCATCCTAGGACCGGTTTCAGGGCATCACCCTTCTTCAGCCAGGCTAGCTTGAATCCAGTGGTGTGGTGAGCACGGGACCCACGTCTGGGCATACCCTTCCCACTTAGGGCGACATATGCAAAAGAAACAATTGATGGACGGAATGCTGGACAATGCAAACATTCACCCCCAGTCACAAGGATCTGGGTTTAATCCATCATTCTTTTGCTCACCACACCACCCCAGTTTGGACCCAGCCATATGCAAATCAGTCTTGACCCTGTTCCTTGTGGGAACAGTCCAGCCCGAACTGCCAAGCCAGATCCTCTCTGGACCGGAAACAAGCATCCTAGGACCGGTTTCAGAGCATCACCCTTCTTCAGCCAGGCTAGCTTGAATCCAGTGGTGTAGTGAGCACGGGACCCACGTCTGGGCATACCCTTCCCACTTAGGGCGACAAATGCAAAAGAAACAATTGATGGACGGAATGCTGGACAATGCAAACATTCACCCCCAGTCACAAGGATCTGGGTTAAATCCATCATTCTTTTGCTCACCACACCACCCCAGTTTGGACCCAGCCATATGCAAATCAGTCTTGACCCTGTTCCTTGTGGGAACAGTCCAGCCCGAACTGCCAAGCCAGGTCCTCTCTGGACCGGAAACAAGCATCCTAGGAGCGGTTTCAGGGCATCACCCTTCTTCAGCCAGGCTAGCTTGAATCCAGTGGTGTAGTGAGCACGGGACCCACGTCTGGGCATACCCTTCCCACTTAGCGCGACAAATGCAAAAGAAACAATTGATGGACGGAATGCTGGACAATGCAAACATTCACCCCCAGTCACAAAGATCTGGGTTAAATCCATCATTCTTTTGCTCACCACACCACCCCAATATCGTAAATAGCAGATACATTTCTACCATAGTGCTAATAAAATGAATAAAAGCAGATTATATAAAACAATAGCATTGGCGTACTCCTACGATGCAAAGCCTACCTAAATGTATCTAGCCTAGACATGTAGGTGAAGCCTGTGTATGTAATTGCTAGGATATGACCTAATGGAGCCAAGAAACCCCAGGGGAAGTGCTAGCCCCTCACCTGATGGTTCTGAATGAAGGACCCCGTCTCTGCTTAGAGGATGGCACAGGGTCAGACTGATTTGCATATGGCCATGTCTGAACTGGGGTGGCGGAGTGAGCTAAAGAATGATGATGGATTAAACCCAGATCAGTTGACTGGGGGTGAGTGCTTGCAATGTTCAACACTCCGTCCATCATCCACTTTGGTTTTGCTATGTTCGCCCTAAGTTGGCAGGGTATGCTCAGACGTGGGTCCCTTGCTCACTTTGCCACTGGATTCAAGATAGCCTGGCTGATGACGGCTGTAAGCCAGAAACCGGTCCCAGGATGCTTGTTTCCGGTCCAGGGAAGACATGGCTTGGTAGTTCGGGCTGGATTGTTCCCATGAGGCACAGGGTCAGACTGATTTGCATATGGCCATGTCTGAACTGGGGTGGCGGAGTGAGCTAAAGAATGATGATGGATTAAACCCAGATCAGTTGACTGGGGGTGAGTGCTTGCAATGTTCAACACTCCGTCCATCATCCACTTTGGTTTTGCTATGTTCGCCCTAAGTTGGCAGGGTATGCCCAGACGTGGGTCCCTTGCTCACTTTGCCACTGGATTCAAGATAGCCTGGCTGATGACGGCTGTAAGCCAGAAACCGGTCCCAGGATGCTTGTTTCCGGTCCAGGGAAGACATGGCTTGGTAGTTCGGGCTGGACTGTTCCCATGAGGCACAGGGTCAGACTGATTTGCATATGGCCATGTCTGAACTGGGGTGGCGGAGTGAGCTAAAGAATGATGATGGATTAAACCCAGATCAGTTGACTGGGGGTGAGTGCTTGCAATGTTCAACACTCCGTCCATCATCCACTTTGGTTTTGCTAAGTTCGCCCTAAGTTGGCAGGGTATGCCCAGACGTGGGTCCCTTGCTCACTTTGCCACTGGATTCAAGATAGCCTGGCTGATGACGGCTGTAAGCCAGAAACCGGTCCCAGGATGCTTGTTTCCGGTCCAGGGAAGACATGGCTTGGTAGTTCGGGCTGGACTGTTCCCATGAGGCACAGGGTCAGACTGATTTGCATATGGCCATGTCTGAACTGGGGTGGCGGAGTGAGCTAAAGAATGATGATGGATTAAACCCAGATCAGTTGACTGGGGGTGAGTGCTTGCAATGTTCAACACTCCGTCCATCATCCACTTTGGTTTTGCTATGTTCGCCCTAAGTTGGCAGGGTATGCCCAGACGTGGGTCCCTTGCTCACTTTGCCACTGGTTTCAAGATAGCCTGGCTGATGATGGCTGTAAGCCAGAAGCCGGTCCCAGGATGCTTGTTTCCGGTCCAGGGAAGACATGGCTTGGTAGTTCGGGCTGGACTGTTCCCATGAGGCACAGGGTCAGACTGATTTGCATATGGCCATGTCTGAACTGGGGTGGCGGAGTGAGCTAAAGAATGATGATGGATTAAACCCAGATCAGTTGACTGGGGGTGAGTGCTTGCAATGTTCAACACTCCGTCCATCATCCACTTTGGATTTTGCTATGTTCGCCCTAAGTTGGCAGGGTATGCCCAGACGTGGGTCCCTTGCTCACTTTGGTGCTGGATTCAAGATAGCCTGGCTGATGACGGCTGTAAGCCAGAAACCGGTCCCAGGATGCTTGTTTCCAGTCCAGGGAAGACATGGCTTGGTAGTTCGGGCTGGACTGTTCCCATGAGGCACAGGGTCAGACTGATTTGCATATGGCCATGTCTGAACTGGGGTGGCGGAGTGAGCTAAAGAATGATGATGGATTAAACCCAGATCAGTTGACTGGGGGTGAGTGCTTGCAATGTTTAACACTCCGTCCATCATCCACTTTGGTTTTGCTATGTTCGCCCTAAGTTGGCAGGGTATGCCCAGACGTGGGTCCCTTGCTCACTTTGCCACTGGATTCAAGATAGCCTGGCTGATGACGGCTGTAAGCCAGAAACCGGTCCCAGGATGCTTGTTTCCGGTCCAGGGAAGACATGGCTTGGTAGTTCGGGCTGGACTGTTCCCATGAGGCACAGGGTCAGACTGATTTGCATATGGCCATGTCTGAACTGGGGTGGCGGAGTGAGCTAAAGAATGATGATGGATTAAACCCAGATCAGTTGACTGGGGGTGAGTGCTTGCAATGTTCAACAATCCGTCCATCATCCACTTTGGTTTTGCTATGTTCGCCCTAAGTTGGCAGGGTATGCCCAGACGTGGGTCCCTTGCTCACTTTGCCACTGGATTCAAGATAGCCTGGCTGATGACGGCTGTAAGCCAGAAACCGGTCCCAGGATGCTTGTTTCCGGTCCAGGGAAGACATGGCTTGGTAGTGCGGGCTGGACTGTTCTCATGAGGCACAGGGTCAGACTGATTTGCATATGGCCATGTCTGAACTGGGGTGGCGGAGTGAGCTAAAGAATGATGATGGATTAAACCCAGATCAGTTGACTGGGGGTGAGTGCTTGCAATGTTCAACACTCCGTCCATCATCCACTTTGGTTTTGCTATGTTCGCCCTAAGTTGGCAGGGTATGCCCAGGCGTGGGTCCCTTGCTCACTTTGCCACTGGATTCAAGATAGCCTGGCTGATGACGGCTGTAAGCCAGAAACTGGTCCCAGGATGCTTGTTTCCGGTCCAGGGAAGACATGGCTTGGTAGTTCGGGCTGGACTGTTCCCATGAGGTACAGGGTCAGACTGATTTGCATATGGCCATGTCTGAACTGGGGTGGCGGAGTGAGCTAAAGAATGATGATGGATTAAACCCAGATCAGTTGACTGGGGGTGAGTGCTTGCAATATTCAACACTCCGTCCATCATCCACTTTGGTTTTACTATGTTCGCCCTAAGTTGGCAGGGTATGCCCAGACGTGGGTCCCTTGCTCACTTTGTCACTGGATTCAAGATAGCCTGGCTGATGATGGCTGTAAGCCAGAAACCGGTCCCAGGATGCTTGTTTCCGGTCCAGGGAAGACATGGCTTGGTAGTTCGGGCTGGACTGTTCCCATGAGGCACAGGGTCAGACTGATTTGCATATGGCCATGTCTGAACTGGGGTGGCGGAGTGAGCTAAAGAATGATGATGGATTAAACCCAGATCAGTTGACTGGGGGTGAGTGCTTGCAATGTTCAACACTCCGTACATCATCCACTTTGGTTTTGCCTTGTTCGCCCTAAGTTATCAGGGTATGCCCAGACGTGGGTCCCTTGCTCACTTTGCCACTGGATTCAAGATAGCCTGGCTGATGACGGCTGTAAGCCAGAAACCGGTCCCAGGATGCTTGTTTCTGGTCCAGGGAAGACATGGCTTGGTAGTTCGGGCTGGACTGTTCCCATGAGGCACAGGGTCAGACTGATTTGCATATGGCCATGTCTGAACTGGGGTGGCGGAGTGAGCTAAAGAATGATGATGGATTAAACCCAGATCAGTTGACTGGGGGTGAGTGCTTGCAATGTTCAACACTCCGTCCATCATCCACTTTGGTTTTGCTATGTTCGCCCTAAGTTGGCAGGGTATGCCCAGACGTGGGTCCCTTGCTCACTTTGCCACTGGATTCAAGATAGCCTGGCTGATGACGGCTGTAAGCCAGAAACCGGTCCCAGGATGCTTGTTTCCGGTCCAGGGAAGACATGGCTTGGTAGTTCGGGCTGGACTGTTCCCATGAGGCACAGGGTCAGACTGATTTGCATATGGCCATGTCTGAACTGGGGTGGCGGAGTGAGCTAAAGAATGATGATGGATTAAACACAGATCAGTTGACTGGGGGTGAGTGCTTGCAATGTTCAACACTCCGTCCATCATCCACTTTGGTTTTGCTATGTTCGCCCTAAGTTGGCAGGGTATGCCCAGACGTGGGTCCCTTGCTCACTTTGCCACTGGATTCAAGATAGCCTGGCTGATGACGGCTGTAAGCCAGAAACCGGTCCCAGGATGCTTGTTTCCGGTCCAGGGAAGACATGGCTTGGTAGTTCGGGCTGGACTGTTCCCATGAGGCACAGGGTCAGACTGATTTGCATATGGCCATGTCTGAACTGGGGTGGCGGAGTGAGCTAAAGAATGATGATGGATTAAACCCAGATCAGTTGACTGGGGGTGAGTGCTTGCAATGTTCAACACTCCGTCCATCATCCACTTTGGTTTTGCTATGTTCGCCCTAAGTTGGCAGGGTATGCCCAGACGTGGGTCCCTTGCTCACTTTGCCACTGGATTCAAGATAGCCTGGCTGATGACGGCTGTAAGCCAGAAACCGGTCCCAGGATGCTTGTTTCCGGTCCAGGGAAGACATGGCTTGGTAGTTCGGGCTGGACTGTTCCCATGAGGCACAGGGTCAGACTGATTTGCATATGGCCATGTCTGAACTGGGGTGGCGGAGTGAGCTAAAGAATGATGATGGATTAAACCCAGATCAGTTGACTGGGGGTGAGTGCTTGCAATGTTCAACACTCCGTCCATCATCCACTTTGGTTTTGCTATGTTCACCCTGCAAGGGATGTCAGGTTTCTGCCTGTCAAAGGATCAGCCTGCAGAGTCTCGGTCCAGCCTGGAAGGAATTCTCCTCTCTGTCTGTAAGGGGGAGTGAGGGTCTTTTATACTAAAGTGGTCACTCCAGGGTTTCTTCTAGAATCGATATATTTTGAAAACATTCACTAATCCTCTGCTAATCCTTTTCTAAACAAACATGATCATGCACAGCTGGCTGTTGGCCATGGATGAAAAAGTGGTGACCCTTATACAGAATAAATCTGCCATGCCTGGAGACATGTTAATGTACGTCAGGTACAGGGATTAAGATAGGGTACCAAGAGCCGGATGTCGGAGACACAGAA